>NW_020769471.1:19906-169877 GCF_900518735.1 Pseudonaja textilis
GGTCTACTCATAATACAAGAACAAGCTCTTAAAAATACTCCTAGAAAACTTAGAAAAAGCAGATCAAATCAGCTAAAAAGATGAATTATAGGTCATTCTGTTACAAAGGCATATAAATGCATTTGCCTCTTTACACATACTATATGTTAACATTCACAGAGAAGTATAAATGAAGAATCACAGTACAAGGAAGCTTCCTTTTTCCTTTAAAATCTTATATGACTATAGTATTTCATATTACCATGAATCTGTAGCCTTTAGCTTTAAAAATATATCAAAAGAATGTTACTGTGTAAGATTCTATACAACAATGCAAATATTTAAAAATGATGTGTTCAAACTGGAGATTTGGAAAGATATATTAATACAGTTAGAACAGAACTAAAAAATCTGCTATAGGCAGCATACCAATATAGGTGATTCCAAGTGGCATTAGAAAACACTGAAAAGCAAACTATGATTTAAGCTGAAGCACTGCTCAGAGTGTATCTATCTCCAATTGTATTGGTAAAGTGCAGGGAGCTCACTAGTTATTTTTCATCGTCTTGGTATAGCCTAAATAAACATTTTCTTCTTCTGTCTTTCTCTTTCTTCCCCACAGTTTTACTTAATAGGAAAGGAATTGTTTTTCTATGAATGATTGAGCATAGCTATCTATCATTCACAGGTTTCAAAAGTAGAAAGAGATAGTTCATTAGTTGGACTTTATTCTTACCTCTCGTTTGACAATAGCTTTCTTACAAACGGGACATAGAGGTCCATTCCGGGAAAAATGTAGAGGAAGTCGACAGATACGATACTGGCATGTCTGTTCTTCACATCTCAGCCAACTCTAAACAGGAAATGGTAAAAATACTTAAAAATATATTTTTCAAACAATTAAGATGGCAATTTTACTCTGATATACTTTATTCCCAGTTTCCATATTTATACTACATAGCAGAAGCAAAAAACTGTTACAAGAATGCATGTTATAAATAATAGCATTTACCTTATTTTTTGGAGTATAAGATGCTCCGAAGTATAAGACTTTTGGGGAGGAAAACAAGAAAAAAAATCTGTCTCTGCCTCGCAGCAATTTGCCTCCTTGCAGCAAACAGCAAACAGCCTGGTCAAATTCAGCACAGCATGATTAGCACAAGCAGCTGATTGTCAGTTGGATCGGCCTCCTGATGATCAGCTGTTTTAGGCTGCAAGGATTGCCATCACCTATTGCCACTCTGTGCACCCCATTTTTGGCCTCCACATCCATTTTTGGCGTCCACGCGCTCCATTTTCCGCCCGTTCCAATCCCTGCCACCCAGAACAGGCTGAAAATGGGATGCATGAAGGCCGAAAATGGGGCATGCGGAGGCTGAAAACAGGATGCAGAGGCCAAAAATGGGGTGCACAGAGGCGGCAATAGGCAATGGCAATCCCTGCAGCCTGAAACAGCTGACCCTTGGGAGGCTGATCCAACCGACAATCAACTGCTTGTGCTAATCAGGCTGTGCTGAAGCTGACCAGGCTATTTGCTGTTTGCTGCAAGGAGGCAAATTGCTGGAGGCAGAGGCTGAAGGGTGCAGGCTGGTGGGTGGGCAGGGCTTCGGCAACATTCGCTGTATAAGACACACAGACATTTCCACCCACTTTTGTGGAGGGGAGTGCATCTTATACCTCTAAAAATATGATATTTACATTTTATACACCTAAGCCTGAATGCATATAATATGGATAATGTAAAAATAATTGTATTACATAACGTCCATTTCTCTTGTCTGCAATTATTCTATAACTTTCAGTACAACTTTTTGTCCATGCTTTTTGACATGTGTTATGTACCAGAAGAGTACGAATACTATGCTAACTGAATGCCCTAAAACACATTAAAAATTATTGAACTTATGCAATAAATTCATGGAGTGGAGTCTACTTGATCAGTTGGTATAAGGTAGCATTATATCTTGAAAGATGATATATATTCCTGCAAATAGGACATACTGTATTCATGTGTGGCTTTTGAATCAATGGAGATTTCTCTGAAAATATGGATTTGCAATTTCCATTACCACTTCCCATGTGGTTCCAAAATATCCTATCAAGCAGACTATAATCTTTCAGGAAAGAAAGGGTTTAAGCAGGTAGACAACAATCAAGTAGCTTTGCTACTTAAATTGAACAAAGACTGCATATGTGCATCAGTATGGGAGAATGAACTATGCAGACATATGCATCAGTGAATGCACCGGAAAAGAAGTATGAAACTAAGTAAAAATCTGTTCTAGCACCACACAATCTCATATATCTAAACTTAAATCTAAAGGAGATGAGGTAAACAAGTGGGAATTTTAAATAGACTAAGGAATGGGGGGGGGGGAACCCCCTCTCCCTTTAATCTTTCTAATTTACACTCACTTCCTAACAAGATGGATGAAATTCATCTTTTAAATAGAGGTAATTCTGATTTCTACAATTCAGCAGTTCTGTTTCCTGAAACCTGGCTTAATGCAGAAATTCATGACAACAGCATCCCAGGATTTCAGATATTTAGATCAGACAGAAGAGACAGCAGGTAAAACAAAGGGAGGAGGATTATGTTTATATATCAACAACAGCTGGTCTCAGGATAAAAGTATAATATATAAGTTCTATGATGAAAACGTAGACATCAAATGCAAGCCATTTTATTCTCCACTGAGTTCTCCTCATTTCTCCTAATAGCTGTGTATGTTCCTCCACAAGCTTGTGTAAACAAACTCTAGCTGATCAAATTATGGAGGCTGAAGCCAAACACCCAGATTCCCTTCCCATCATTTTAGGAGATTTCAATCAAGCAAATTTAAGGAAAGAGCTCCCAAAATATTTCCAGCATGTAAATTGTTCCACCAGAGGCAAAAATACTTTAGACCACTGCTACACAACAGTAAAAGATGGTTATAGGTCTTTACCATGAGCAGCTGTGGGACACTCTGATCACTGCATGATTTACCTTGTACTTGCCTACAGACCAAGACTTAAAACCATAAAAGCCAACAATTAAATTAAATCAGTGAGGACTTGGACTGATGAGGCAAAGCTGAAGCTCTAGGCTTGCCTTGATTGCACTGATTGGAATGTTTTTGAAGATACCTCTGCAGACCTAGACCAGCTCACAGATATTGTAACATCATATGTCAGCTTCTGCAAAGACTTATGTGTACCAACAAGGAAACTGCAAATATATAGTAACAATAAACCTTGGTTCACAGCTAAACTTAAGCAGCTACGTCATTCCAAAGAGGAAGCCTACAGAAAAGGTGACAGAATGCTATACAATCAGGCCAGAAACATATTAGCAAGAGAAATCAGAGCAGCAAAAAGAAGCTGCTCTGTTAAGGAATCAGTGCTCAACAAATGAACCAGCAAACATGTGGAAAACTCTTAAAAACATCACCAGCTACAGCAAACCTCCTTCCCAGGCAGAAGGAAATCAACAACTAGCAGATGACCTGAATGTGTTTTACTGCAGGTTTGAAAGGAAACTACAGCCACCTATCTCCACAATCCCCTCTCAAACACATCAACAACAGCCATGCCTCCTACAACTGACCCCAGCCCATTCGTTTCACAATCTCTGGTGATCACAGAAAAAGAAGTGCAAGATCTATTTCACAGACAAAAGCCAGGAAAAGCACAGGGCCAGACAAAATAACTCCTTCTTGCTTAAAAGTCTGTGCTGACCAATTGGCCCCCATCTTCACCCAAATCTTCACTAGAGATGTGCTATGTTCCTTCCTGCTTCAAATGCTCTAACATCATCCAGCTCCAAAGAAGCCCTCCATCAGAGAACTGAATGACTACAGACCTGTTGCTCTAACATCTGTAGTCATAAAAATCTTTGAAAGGCTTATGCTGTCCCACCTGAAAACCATCATGGATCCACTGTTAGATCCCATGCAGTTTGCATACCAAGCAAATAGATTGACAGATGCTGCTGTTAATATGGGTCTGCACTATATCCTACAACACCTTGAATCTCCAAATACCTAAGCAAGGATCCTCTTTGTAGACTTCAGTTCAGCATCCAATACCACCATTCCAGAATTCTTCTAACTAAATTAAACCAGCTAGTGGTACCTGAACACATTTTAAATGGATCATAAATTTCCTAACAGACAGGAAGCAGCAGGTGAAGCTAGGCAGAATCACATTCAATACCTGTATAATTAGCACAGCCCCCCTCCCAAAGCTGTATGCTTTCTCCACTTCTCTTTTCCCTATATACCAATGACTGCATCTCAAACGATCCATCTGTTAAAATACTGAAGTTTGCTGATGACACAACAGTGATTGGTCTCATTCGAGACAACGACGAATCCGCATACAGACAGGAGGTTGTACAACTTACCTTGTGGTGTAACCGGAACAATCTGTAACTGAACACACTCAAAAACCATTGAAATGGTGGTAGATTTTACTACTACCTCTTACAATACTAGACAACACAGTATCAACAGAAGAGACCTTCAAATTTCTAGGTTCTACTATATCACATGACCTAAAATGGACACCTAACATCAAAAACGTCATCAAAAAAGCACAACAAAAAATGTTCTTTCTGTGCCAACTCAGAAAGCTCAAACTGTCCAAGGAGCTGCTGATCCAGTTCTACAGAGGAATTGTTGAGTCTATCATCTGCACCTCTATAACTGTCAGGTTTGGTTCTGCAACCCAACAGGACAGACACAGACTTCAGAGGATAATTAGGACTGCAGAAAAAACAATTACTACCAACCTGCCTTCAATTGAGGACCTGTATACTGCATGAGTCAAAAAAAGGGCTGTGAAAATATATTTACAGACCCCTCAAATCTTGACATAAACTGTTTCAACTCCTTCCCTCAAAATGACACTATATAGCACTGCACACCAGAACAACTAGACACAAGGATATCACTCTGCTAAACAAATAATTCCCTCAATACTGTCCAACTATTTACAAAGTCTGCACTATTATTATTATTAATCTTCTCATCACTCCTTATCACCCATCCCCTCCCACCTGGACTATATGACTGTAACTTTGTTGCTTGTATCCTTACAATTTATATTGACTATTTCCTAGTATGATTTGATTGCTTATTGTATCCTATGACTATTATTAAGTGTCGTACCTTATGATTCTTGACTCTTGATTCATGAATCTTTTCTTTTATGTATACTGAAAGCATTTGCATCAAGACAAATTCCTTGTGTGTCCAATCACATTTGGCCAATAAAGAATTCTAATTCTAATTACGTTTACATATATAAATGGGTGGTTTTTAAAGACCTGTTAAACCATTAAATTTGTAGATAAACATTTCTGAAGTAATAAGTACACGAGAATGGAGTGATACTATATTTCTTCATTAAATGAAATAAAGAGTACATGAACCAATTGTAACTATGTACTGCTAGCTATTTTACATTTTTCCATACCACCTGACTCATTGAAACATTTGGAATTCAAGAAGTATGTCCCACCCTGGGACCCATGTTCTTTCAAAGGTCGAAATATAAACTATGAAATGCTTTATTATGACCTTCTATAATTTGATGGTGTGAATCTCAGTTTTAACAAATGTCTTCAAACGTTATGCAAAACCTATTAACACTTATATATAAGGTAGCAAAAGATTATCTTTTTCACAGTTACATTGTCATGGTTGCTCTTGTTACTCTTGTGTAGTTTTAGATTACATTTTTCTCCAAGGAACTCAAGACAACATACATCATACTTTCTCTTCCTTCCCATAGCTGAAGGTTAGTGACTGTCTCAAGAAAACTCAATTAACTTCCATAAGTGAGTCTTCCTGATACTAGTCCAGCTTCCTTACTTTTATACAAGATCTATGTGATTTGATATTCACCTGACATACTTAAAAGAAAAAGCCAAAAAGTCTGGAAAAGGCTTGAACAAGTAAGAAATGTTATTGTAAAAATACAGAAAAACATATTTACTTAGTGTCAGATAGCATAAAACAAAACAAAATGACCAGAATACATATTCACATGTCTCTAGACTTTGATATATCAAACTTGAGCAAGCACAGAGAAAGATGCTAGTACTGATGAAGAAAGATAGCACAGATGAAAATCTATTGGTATATAAATTCAGGAAAAGGCACAATGAGTATGCTTTTTACACTTCTTACTAGATTCATATTTATTATTTAAGGTACAGAAAGGAACAGAAATGTATTTATTTTATTTATAAATTTATGTTAGAGCCAGTTTGGTCTAGTGTTTAAGGGGCTAGGGTAGAAAGTGGAGACCTTGAATTCCAACCTGAGACATGAAATTCGCTCTCAGCCCAACTCACCTACAGGGTTATTGTGGGCAAAGTAGGAGGAGGAAGGTTTGATGGATATATTTGCTGCTTTGAGCTATTTGCAAAAAAAATCAATGAAGGTGGGATACCAATAAATAAAAAATACATTTATTTTTATATCTTAAATAATTTTCAGAAAGGTTAACAATCACAATAGAACACCATAAAATACAATTCTTCTAATAAGTGACTGGGGAGGAGAGGCTGAAAATTACAGGTAATCCTCAACTTACGACTGATTGCTTAGCAACCATTTGAAGTTACAATAGGCCCTTCCAAAAACTACTTACGACCTGATTTTGAAGTTTGAAGTTACAAAAGCTACACACACACACACACACACACACACACACACACACACACACACAAACAGAGCAGGATCATCTGATGGAATGTTGAGTGCAACTGGCTTACCTTTACAGCTATTTGCAGTGTCCTGAAATGGCGTTTTGATATGTTGTGCCAATTTCCAGTGTTTGCTTCTAGTTTCTGGCAAATTATGGGTAAAATGGATTTGCTTAACAACCCCATTTGCTTTATGATAATTTCATTTCCTTAACCATGGTGTTCAGTTAACAACCACTGCAAAATGTTGGGTTCGATCACATAATGCCTTGCCTTTGATGGTAATAATTTGCTACAATAATTCCAGACTCAATTTTGGTTACAAGTCAAGACTAGCTGTACAAAAAGATGTTTTCCAAAATAAGTGAAACATTATAGCAAGAACAATTTATGCCAGAAATGAAGTAGAAACCAAAGTTGCTCTTTAACCACAATGAGAAATATTTCCATGAATGATCCCAGCTAGTAGCCTATTAAGTGCAACTTCCAGATAGTTTTCATTAATTATTTTATTTATTATTTTGTCAAGCATGCATCTGATAATGTATATAAGTATAAACATGATTATTAATACAAATAAAAGGGAATATTAAGACAGGGACTGTAGGCACGTTGGTGCGCTTATTCATGCCCCTTACAGACCTCTTAGGAACGGGGTGAGGTCAACAGTAGACAGTCTGAGGTTGGGTTAGTCGAAGAAACCTTAGATTCAGGTAGAGTATTCCAGGCATTGACCACTCTGTTGCTGAAGTCGTATTTCCTGCAATCGAGTTTTGTGTGGTTTACCCTGAGTTTGTATCTACTGTATGCCCGTGTATTGTTGAGGATGAAGCTGAAGTAGTCATTGACGAGTAGGACATTGTAATGGATAATTTTACGTACTACGCTTAGGTCGGACCGAAGGCAGCATAGTTCTAAGTTATCTACACCTAAAATCTCAAGTCTGGAGGTAAAGGGTATTCTGTTGTGAGTAGAGGACTTTTCTCGTGAAATATTTCTGAACTCTCTCAATTGTATTAATGTCTGATATGCAATGCAGATTCCAGACAGATGAGCTGTATTCAAGAATTGGTCTAGCGACTTCCGGTTGCAAGACTTTGGTGGCGGCAGGAATCCGCTTCTCTGCAGGTCCCTGCTGCGCTCGCCGCTGAGGTACCCCCGATCCAACTGGATTTGGGGGTTGTCGCTACCCCAAAGGGGTAGCGGAAGACAGAGGAGATCCGGACAGGCGTCTGGGGATATCGCACCCCCTTTCCCCAGTCGGCTAGACTCCTTTTTCCTGAGGCGGTGGAGCAGCTGTCAGAAATGGCAGCCACAAAGGAATCTTCAACCAGATAAGACTGTGCAGGAGGAAGAGCCAGAAGGAGAAGTTTTCTTGGCTGAACCAGGACATTAAGTTACTTTTAAAATACCCTGGAAACCTGACTTTCAGATTGATACATTTGTTTCCAAAAGAAGTTGTTACAGTGGCGAAAGTGCTGAAGGAAAGTTCATTCCCCTTCCTTACAGAGAAAGCAAATGAGCACAGAAAAACCTGCTTTTTAAAGGTAAAAATAAGCTCTTTGTTACAAGTGGGAAGAAGACTAAAAAAAACCTTTAAAAATTTGTTGGAGGAGACGCCTTGAAGATTATAAGACCCTCAATTAACTGTAATACAGCTTTTAAAATATATTTGGGATTTTGCCCCTGGAGGAAAAATTGTAAAAAGAAGAAGAGGAAATAATTTTTGTTTGTTTGGATTGTTTGATAACTTTGACATTTGGAAATTACTTTAAGATTGAAAACATCTGGGTTGTTTTTAAAAATTTACAATGGCACCATCTGTGGATGAACTAAAAATGGAATATGAAAAATTAAAAGAAAGAGAACAAAATGGCAAGGATTCTTTGGGAGCTGTCTTCCACTTTTTAGAAATGGCTGTTTCTACGTACCAGCAAATACTTGAGGAAGAAGGAGAAGGAGAAGAAGAAGAAGAAAAGGAAGAAGCCATCTTTAATGGACTAAAAAGTTCGATTAAGAAAGAAAATGGGAAGAGAGGAAGGAAAAATGAGAATTTAAGATTTAATAAAACAACCAAGAAAAAGAAAAATAGGGTGAAAAAAGGGTACAATGTTTGGAAGCAATTGAAAAGAGAATTACAACAGAGAGGGGAAGTTAAAAAGGGGGAGGTTAGGAGAGGGGGGGGCAAAAAGACCAAACTGGAGAAGAAAGGGAGGGAAAAAGGGAAAAAAAGCCACAGGCTGGAACAAGATGCCAAAAAACAGATTTTTTTAGAGAAAAAGGATAAAGGATAGTGTATAATTAAAGAAAGATTCTGCAAGAGTACATAAGATAGTATTGTAGTATTTGCATTTGAAATAGTCTATTGGAATATTTAATAAAATATTAAAATGTTTAATAATGATAGATCTCAATATTTAATAAAATATTAAGGAGAATGTGTAAAATGATTAATGTTTAGTTATAGTTTAATTCGTTATTGTCTTAATGTTATTATAAACTTAATATTTCACTTTCTTATTCTAAAATAATGTACTAATTAGAATTAGAATTACAATGGAAATTATATACTTAACTATACTATAAGTTTATTATTCTTTTGTTTTAAGATGTAATATGTAGAATGTACTATGCAGAATCAGAATGGAAATTATGTATTATTTTAAGTTTTATTTAGGGGAAAGATAGAAAGGCGTCACACTTTAAAAGTGATTACAGGGGAAATTCTTTGCTAAAGAGAAGAGATAAATAGATGATTGGAAAAGAACGGACAAAAGATACAAGCATAATGATTTTGAAATAAGATGAAATAAATAAAATATAATTAAGAGAGTGAAAAGAAGGGAGAAGTTTTATAGAAAATATAAAATGGTTAATAAGGTATGAATGGTATATAAGGTGAGCATGAATTTGATTTAGGTCTGTAAAAAAAGATGTAACCCGGGGCTAAGCCACTTTTCAAAAGAAGTCTTATGCTTTATGTTTTGGTTAGCTATGTTTGATTGTGAATTAATAAAACCTTGGAGGAATAAAACTAAAGGGAGAGAAATTTGGAAAAGACATGTATAAATGACAATTAAGGAGGTTTTATCTTTTTATGTCTTGTTTTATGTTTTGTATTTTGTGTGCTTATGACTGATTGAGAATTAATAAAACCTTGATAAAAAGAAATATAATTGAATAAAAGTGAAGGGAGAAACAATGAGAAATTTGGAAAAGATATATATGTGTTTAAATGGAAATGTCTTAAAAAAATAATGCTTTATTTGCCTTGTTAAAATTTATAAGTAATTTTTAGAAAGGAGGTTTTATACTTTTATGTTTTATGTTTTGTTTGCCTTCAAAAATCACTAAAACTTGTTCTTAAAAAAAAAAAGAATTGGTCTAGCAAATGTTTTGTATGCTCTAGTTAGTAGTACAATATTACCGGAGAAAAAGCTTCACAGGATTAGGTTAACATCTCTTAATGCCTTTTTGGCAATGCTGTTACAGTGGGCTCTAGCACTTAGACCATCAGAGATGAGAACTCCAAGGTCCTTGACAGAGTGAGAATTGTCTACAAGGTCTTGTCCGTCCAGCTTGTATTTTATTTTCTGATTTTTCTTGCCAATATGTAAGACAGAGCATTTGTTTGTTGAGATTTGAAGTTGCCACTTGCTTGACCATTCTGATACATACAGTCTTTTTGAAGTGTAGCAGCATTGCCGGTGGTGTTGAATAGTTTTACATTATCCACGAAAAGAATGCAGTTGCTTTTAATATGATTACAAAGGTCATTTATGTAGAGTATAAAGAGAGTTGGTCGTAGAATGCTGCCTTGGGGGGGACACCACTTTCAAAGGAAAGACCAGCTGAAGCATCAAGGGCGACTCGGGAGTAACGTTGGAAGGTGATTGCCCCTCCCATAAGGGATAAAAACCAGCCCTCGGGAATGTGCTCTTTGCAGGAAGCAAAGAAGCTCTTTAGACTCCTCTTTAAAGCCCTGAGAACTCTGGTTTGTTTTTGAAACTTCTGTTCGTTGATATTTATCAGTAATTAGATTTCTGTTCTTGGTATCCTTTTACAAGATTGAAAGGACTTGCTTTTATCTTGGACAATTAGGTTTAAATGACTCTTGGCTGGGAATGCAAAGAATTCCCAGCACTGCATTAAAAAAGGTTTGCTTTTATACAGTTTGTTTGTTTCATTTGAACAAGGCTTGGGTCTGAACAACTTTGCAGGTGATGCAGCATAAGGAGATTAGTCTGCAATTTTCAACAAGGCTGGGGTCTCCCTTTCTGAAGATGGGGATGACCGTGGCTATTGACCATAGGTTGGGCAAGGAGCTGGTCATGAAAGATTTTTCAAAGATTATGCTTAGAGGTTCTGCTTTTTTAGGAAGTAGGCACATAGTCTGTCAGGTCCAATAGACAGAGATGGTTTTAGATTGCATAGTGCTTTTTCAACATTATCTTCTGTGAAATAGATATGTATTAGATCATTGTAATTCTCTGTGGTTCTACTATGAATTATTGGGCATTTACAAAGACTGAACTGAAGAATGCGTTAAAAAGATGGGCTTTAATGGTTTCATCATTACAGTCATTACCGTTAGGTCCTATTAGGGGTGGGATGGATCTCAAGTTTATTGTTTACAAAATTATAGAAGGCACAGGTGGATTTTGTGTGCAGAAGCTTTCCTCTTGTTTGATGTGATAATTGTTGCATTCAGTCTTTATCTGGTGACATAGGTTTTTGTAGCGGCTTTTAAAGTTGGCTACGTCACCAGTTTTGTTTTTTCACCAAAGATACTTCTTTCTGAATTGGAGCTTCCTTATTGTAATGGGTAATTTGTTTTTTCTGGTTTTGGGGGTTATTAGTGGTACGTATAGTTTGATGACTCTTTTGATTTCAAGTAAAAAAATCTTTGGCAGTATTGCAGCCAGTAAATAGAATTTGCCAATCAAGAGATGAGAGGTCATTGTCTATGAGATCATCATTGGCTTTTTTGAAGTTATAATTGGGAATCCCGTCATTATGATGATTTTTATGAGGATGTATGTTGAGACAGTCAATCATGCTGTGATCAGTGTTAGAAAAGGATTCTTTTATTTGTAGTCTATAAATTGAATTTAAACTGTTGAGAAGATGAGATTGAGACTGTTGTTGAGTCTAGTGTTGTTTGATACTAATTGTTCAAGTCCCAGGTTAGTTACAGCAATGTACAGGGTTTCATGTATGGGTTGTACATTTGTTTTGACTCCAATTAATGAGAGGTAGATTGAGCTCACCAAGAAAGTTAAGAGTATGTGGGCAGGAGGTTGTATATATTAGTAGTGAAGTTAACTTGTTTGCATGTATGACATCATAATCAGGAGCTCTGTAACATAGTAAGAAGTGAATTGTGGTATTTAAAGACACTTCACAAATGATTTTCTCAGGGATAGCAAGCTCCTGGTTAACTTGAATATTTTTTAGATGTAGGGACTTTTTATAGTAGATAGCAACACCACCTCCTGTGCCGATTTCACAATCGGATCTGTAAACATGATCTCTTACTGTGGTAATGGAGTCAGGGAGTGATGCATTCAACCATGTTTCACAGACAAATATAATATCGAATTTAGCTGTATTTAGTAAGAGGAGGAATTCATGTATTTTATTTATGAGGCTTCTTCCTTAAGTAGCTTGCATTTGAGGTCAGTAGTAGTTGGTATTGAAGTTAGGGGCATGCGTGCCTAGTTTTGGGTGATGTGGGGTTAGATGATGAAAGATTGGATGTTAGGATGTGGGTTGCTGGACTTTTTTTTAATGCAGTCAGCACTATAGTCAATGCATATGTCATTCTCTCCATTGTCTTGAGGTATTTTGAGTTGTGGAGCAGATTCATTATAGTAATGATAAGTCGGGCCATGAGCGAAGTTTGTTATGGTCAAGGTTGGTCTTAGTGATGGAGTATTGTACAAATGAATATACATTTGATGGACTCATCTTTGCAAACAACTCTAGAAAATCATGGGGCAACTGAGCTGTCATTGTACTTGTACACAGGGCCATCTCTGCAAATTTCAATGATGTCTTCAGGGGAGATATTTGTTGTATTAGTTTTTTATAATGTTGCGAACCTTAGTGATATCATCAAGACCAAATAAAATAGTGTTTGGACATTTATGTTCATGTTCAATAGCGTCTTTGATGAATAAGATGGCGTCTGATGAATAAGGTGGTATTATCTGTTGGGTTGGTATTATTTGCTGGGTTGGTGTTTATTTGTGGTTGTGGTTTTAGAATTGAGATATGATTTTCAGCTTTTAGGTATTCACTTATCTGTGCTGTATTTTTTTTCAAGAGATGTTCGGCATGTTTGTAAAGTAGTTTCTAATCATGCTACTATATGTTCTTCTATGGACTCAATGGATAATTCTGTATTTTCCATTCTATCAGACAGGGTACTTAATTTGTCCAGCCTAGGTAAACATGATGGACAGAGACAAAGAAATGTAGCTGATGTTTATAGGAGATTGGCTACTTGTTTGGTTAACTGTAAACAGGTAATGTGGGCATTATTGTCACATAGTCGGCATTTAATGAATTCTTCTTTTTCGATGATGTTTTCATAACAGTTAAAGCATTTGCAATTTGGGTCGTCAATGGTAGTGATATCTTTCTTTTTTTGCTGTTTGGTAGTGGAGTGTTCGGAGTTTTTGGCTGGATTTTTTTTTTATTGAGTGCTTATTTGACATTCAAAGTTGAATTAATAAATATATTATTTGCTGCTATGGATAATCACTGCATTATTTGTTGGTAATTATTTTTAGTAATCACTGCCACTCTAATCAATAAATGTTATTGATTATTGACTATTCAATATGATCAATAACATTAATTATTCAATATGATGGGAAGTCAATTAATTAATAGACGTCACCAATCAATCAGAGAATAAATCGGGAATTGGTTACTCTTAATTAAACTAATCTATAGATGTACTAAACAATCAATCAAATAGACAATTAATGATATTAGACACTCAATCAAGTAGACAATGAATGATACAGTAGTAAATCACTATCAATCCATTAAAGTAATCAATAAATCAGTAATTAGAGTAATCAATAAATCAGTAATTAGTAGTTAATTAACCAATTGTCAAACCAATCAATTGATACATTAATTATTTTAGAGAAATCATTATCTAATCATTGATATAGGTCTTGATTTAATTGGTGTAACTGCGGGAATCCTGACATAATGAGGTAATGGAGATTAGTAGGTGAAGGTGGAAGTTTCTCCTTGGTTTCTCTTTAAAGTCACGTGGCTTCTTTTTGTTTTAAGTAATTGTTTCCTAGTGAGGTAGAGGTTGGTGAGAGGTTGTTTGGTGACATAGAAGGTTGTAGGATTGTTTTTCTAGCAAGATTGTTTCCTGGTAACAACAAAAATAAGACGTTTTTCTTGCTGGGATTTTGACTTGCTGTAATTTTGGCTGAGGAAGGCTGCGCGGGAATGATCAATTGTGCTCTGTTTATAGAATAGATCTGTTTACAGCACACTGCTCTTGAATTTGTTTTTGAGAGAATCAAAATGTAGTTATTGAAAACCATGCCTTTTCTGCTATTCTTAAACAAATATTAATTGATGTTAAGTCAGTATAATAGTATGTGGGAATGACTTTGGGAGACCAGGCAAAAATATGTTTTTCAAAAAAGGGAACAGTCAGATAAGAGGGAGTATAACCCACAGCTGTATAGTAAGAAGCTCTGGAGATATGCTCCTTAAATTATTGGAATACAAAGGTGACAGCAAAAAAATTGTACTTTCAGATTTAGAAGTTTCTGTTAATGCAGCTTTACAATGAAGTAGAATTAGTTTATATGACCTTGTTTCCTGCCTAGTCTACCTGGTTAGGCCTAACAGTCAATTTCTAAGTAGTACAGCTTTCAGCCATACGTCTGATATTTTAGGAGTGCAACTTCCTTTAAAATGTTTCAACTTTCCTCTTACTGTCTAATATAAGATGTCAAAGAATTCAAATTGTTATTCATTTAAGTTAGCAACTTTAGCGCAGGTAGTCCTCAACTTACAACCACAATTAAGCCCAAAATTTGTGTTGCTAAGCAAAACATTTGTTAAGTAAATTTTGCCCCATTTTATGCCCTTTCTTGCCACAATTGTTAAATGAATCACTGCAGTTGTTAAATTAGTAACCTGGTTGTTAAGTGAATCTAGCTTCCCCATTGACTTTGTTTGTCAGAAGGTAACAAAAAGTCATCATGATACAGGGGTACTGCAACTGTCATAAATATGAGTAAGCTGCCCAGTGTCTGAATTTTGCTCACATAACCATGGGGGTGATGCAACGATCTCATCAAGCTCAAGGTTGACTCAGCCTTCCATCCTTCTGAGGTCAGTAAAATGAGGATCCCGATTGTTGGGGTCAATATACTGACACTGTAAACCACTTAGAGAGGGCTGTAAAAGCACTGTAAAGCAATATATAAGTCTAAGTGTTATTGCTATTGCTATCATAAAAGTGAAAAAGTCGTAAGTCATAGCTTTCCAAGGCAACTGGATTTTCTTGTTTTTCTTTGAAGACGTTTCGCTTCTCATTCAAGAAGCTTCTTAAGCTCTGACTGGATGGTGGGGAATGGAAGGATTTATACTTCTTGCAGATAGCTAGTCATTTGCATTCCTTAAGAGCAGGGGTGTTAAACTCAAGTCCCGTGGATGGGATCCGACCCACAGAGTGCTTAGATCTAGCCCGTAAGGCCATCCTGGAAACAGCAAAAGATTGGCCATAGTGCTTCTGCCAGCAAAAATGGAGCTTGGGAGAGCCACGTGCGGCCATCCCAAGCTCCATTTTCAGCTGTGATGGCCTCCTGCAACTCTCTACCAGTGAAAACGGAGCTAGGGAGGGCTGCATGCAGCCCCCCGAGCTCCATTGTCAGGCTACAGAACTTTTCCCATTCACTCAACTAGAATGAACTTCTGAAAACATATTAAAATGTATCAAAAAGGAATCCTTTATTGAGATGAGACAATTCCTGTAGGAGTTCAAAGCAGCGTCTGAGATCTTTCAGGCATACAGGGATACATAAGGGAGTTTAGAACCCTTCCCCTTATCTCGATGTGTATTTAGTGAAACAAAAGCCACTATGTTAATTCTTCTCCACCCCCTTTTTTTAAGGAATGATCTTTTTCACAGTTTCCCAGGGCATACCTAGTCCCCACCCCCACCCCCTTTTTAGAATGAACTATTCAAGAGATTTCCAAGACACATCCCACTGTGGAATTTTTATGATCTTCTCATTTCCTGGTTGTGCCTCTCAGAGGTGATCGTTCTGGCCATCTGGTTTTTCTCCCTCCATTGTATCATGTGTGGGTTATACAAATTCGATATAAGATTTAATATATTCAGGTTACATTACGAAAGGATTTCTTTATCAGCCTCCCCCCCCATTTTCTTCTTCCACTGAAGAAATGACAGATACACGGATCTGACATCCATTTTCGATGGCAGAGGGCTGCAGGAGGCTGTCACAGCTGAAAATGGAGTCCAGGGGAGCGCACGTGGCCCCCCAACTCCATTTTCGCTGGCAGAGTGCTAGCAAAACAACAAAGCAAAAGTGGCACTAGCAAAAGTGGATCCTCCCAGACCCACCTGGACCACCACAGGTGCCTCCGACACAAGTGATGTCGAGATGGCCACACCCACCTAGACATGCCCAAGCAGCCCCCCAAGGTCAAACACAACCCTGTGCGGCCCTCAATGAAATTGAGTTTGACACCCCTGTTTTAGAGTCACTGGAGATTTCTACATCTCAAACTGAAATGTAAATTATTTCTGTAGTCTGCAATTTTTCTGAAAACCTGTTCATACTCCTGCACCATTCAAAGGGTGTCCATCCCTTTAAAAAACAGTAAATCCGGTTGCCTTTTGGGATAGACAAATGAAATAATCACTGTGCTAATTGTTAATATAGTATTTACGTAAGTATTTATATAAGAATTTATTTATTTATTTATTTGTATCCCACTTTTATTTAAACACCTTTCTTTTAAACAGAAGTGTTGCTGACTAATAATGTTAGCTATTTTTCAGAATCAATGAGGTTTATCCCTTTGGCTATACATGTAGCAGATAAAGAGGGAAAAATCATTATTTTGTATATCTGAAATATTTATACCCCACCTCTATAGTCTACCACTCAAACTTTGTGGCAGGTTATAATCTATAAAATAATTTAGCAAATGCAAGTAGAATAGAATAACAGAGTTGGAAGGGACCTTGGAGGTCTTCTAGTCCAACCCCCTGCTTAGGCAGGAAACCTTATACCATTCTAACATCAATACCTGGGAAGATACCGATGGTGGGGTGGGGGACAGGTCTGTAAACATCTAGAAACAAATATTATAACTAGTAGCTAGCATGGGTTTGTTAAAAACAGATCATGCCAAACCAATCTTATTTCATTCTTTGACAAAGTGACTAAATTAGCAGACCAGCGAAATGTTGTGGACATAGAACACTTAAAGACTTCAGCAAGGCATTTGACAAAATACACCACAACCTACTTCTTGGTAGTCTAGAAAAATGAGGGATAGATAGCATCACCACCACCAGATGGATTTATAACTGGCTGACAAACTATATGCAATGGAGCAGTCCTTAATGGTACTATGTCTACATGGAGGGAAGTAAGCAGTGGGATACCACAATGTTCTGTCTTAGGGCCAGTTCTTTTCAATATCTTCATAAATGACTTAGATGAGGGAATAGAATGGGAACTCATTAAATTTGCAGATGATACTAAGCTGGCAGGAAAAGCCAATACCACAGAAGACAAGCTCAAGATCCAAAGAGATTTAAATCTCTTTGAACAATGGGCCCCATCCAGCATCATTAAATTTAATGTTGAGAAAAGCAAGGTTGTACACTTGGGGAGAAAATAATCAAAGGCACAAGTAGAGAATAAGCAAAACTTGGCTGATAAACACTAACCGTGAGAGGGATTTGGAGTCCCACTGGATGATCACTTAAACATGAAGTACCAGTGTGTGGCAGTAGCCAAAAAAGCTAATAAAATTTTTGGTTGTGTAAACAGAGGCATAGAATCAAAATCATTTGAAGTATTAGTACCACTTTAAAAAGCCTTAGTAAGTCCACACCTGGAATATTGCACCCAGTTTTGGTCCCCACATTACAAAAAAGATGTTGAGGCTTTGGAAAAAATGCAAAGAAGAGCAACTAAGATGATTAAGGGCCTGGAGACAAAAACATAAAAAAACAGTTGTAGGAATTGGGTATGGCCAATCTAGAGAAAAGAAGTACTGGGGTAACATGATAGCAATATTCTAGAATTTGAGGAGCTGCCACAAAGAAGAGCAGGTCAACCTATTTTCCAACACACCAGAAGGCAAGAGAAAAAACAATAGATGGAAACTAATCAATGAGAGAAGCAACCTGGAATTAAGGAGAAACTTCCTAACAGTGTGGACATTTAACCAATGGAATACCTTGCCTTCAGAAGTTGTAAGTGCTTCATCACTGGAAGTTTTTAAGAAAAGATTGGACAGCCACCTATCTGAAATGGTATAGGGTCTCCTGCTTGAGCAGGGGGTTGGACTAGAAGACCTCCAAGGTCACTTCTAGCCCTATTCTGATTGAATCTAGCAGAAACTATTATCATGTGAAAAGTTAGTAATGTATTTTTATTTCTGCACATATTCTGTGTTACTGATAATTAGTTAACCAGAGAAATTCATCTTAGTCAATCTACAAAGATACACACACTTTTAGTTTTGAAGTAGGTCACTATCTCCAATTTGCTAAAGACTCAAATAATATGTATTTAAAGGCTTCTCTGATAAGAGCTAAATATACATTTTCCTTTATGACTCATGATGGAATGATCATTGCATTACAAAAATTCTAATTCTTGCCTTACAATAGCTGGCTTTCCAAATAAGATAATGCCCAGGCCTTGTATCTTATTAGTGATTAGTTTTTCATTTTTAAGATTCTCTGAGTCCAGAAGAGCAGTGTATACAGTATATCCTGGTTAGTTAAGAAACTGAAACCAAAAGGAGATTCGATATTTCAACAAGATGACCTAACAGACATCCAAATAAATCATAAAGTACTTACAAGAAAGAAAGTTTTAGGTTTTAGAATGGACTTCATAGTTCCTAGACTCTATTATTGAAAATGTGTGGGGAGATCTCAAACATGCATGATAACTAAAGAGATCAAAGAATATTTTTGAGCTAAAAAAAATTGCAAGAAAGAGTAGGAACAAGAATAGAAACATCTTACTTGTCCATAAAATAAATAAATAAATGAATGAATGAATGAATGAATGAATGAATGTATATAGTTATGGAAGCTGCTGTTTCTCCCAAAGGGTTATTACAAAGTACTGACTCTTTTGTATGTGCCATGTTTAGTTTTCTTCACTGAAGTCTTTAAAGAAGTGTATTGGTTGAGGTAATTCCCCGTTAGGAGAATGAGCGCATACAGGGAGGCGTATTTGAGAGTAGTGTTTGAATAATACACAGATAGCACACAGATACACTGTCCATTAAATGTAGGTTTTTACTTCCAGAAAGGTTTAAAGCAAAGTTCAAAACAAGGAGTCCAAAGTCATTCACAGGTAAAATCAGTCAGTTTTTAGTCCAGGGATAATCCAAATATCAAAGTCCAGTGTCAAAAACAGTTCAGTATCAGACTTACATTAAATCCAGAAATATCAGTCAATTAGGAAAAATGGAGGAATGGCAATACTTTCCAACAGAAGGAAACAGAGATTCACTCTCTTCTGAGACTAAGAGACTAAAACAACCCAGGTTTCTGGCTCCATCTTATGGCCATTTGAGAAACCACACCTAATTACAGTTTTGCATTTTCTTAAAGATACAGTTTTAAAATGTTTGTCCTGGTTTATATATTTCTAACCCAAATACCTGTTAGGTGACTTATATTCCTAACAGTATTGCACTCAAATTTGCAAGTTGATGGCGGAAGAAGGCGGAGCCTCCTCGCCGACGGGCAGTAGATAACAACTCTCTGCGGCTATCGTTCGTACTCTTTCGTTGGAGAGCCCCAATCATTTTGATTAGGGGCTGAAACTGCCTTGGAGGGGCAGCGGAGTAAGAGGAAGCAGCAAGCCTGATTGTAGGGAGCTTCATCTCCCCCCCCGCTTGTTTTTTTTTTCCTCCTGAAGACGACTGCAGCGGTGGTCTAAAATGGCCATCCCGAAGAGGACGACTCAGCTGGACTAAGATTTGTGTAGGAGGGAAGAAAGAGGTGGATAACATCTGAACCAGGACAACTGGGCAATACAACTAAACAAAAGTACCCCGGGATTAAAGTAATATAGAATTTTTAAGAAAAGAAAAGTGAGCAGCGAAATTACAAAGGGACAGAGAAAAAAAAAATTTTTTTTTGACAGCTAAATGGGGCTTCGAAACGGGAAAGGAAGAAGCTGGAATTAAAGATTTAATAAAATTGGACTAAAATAATTTGGGAATAAACAAGTATAAAACTAAAGCTGGACTTAAGATTGTTAAAGAATAATAATAACAAAGTTTACAAATTGGAGACTGGACTGTGCTGGAATATTGAGGTTCGAAAAACCTTAAATAAAAAAATAGGGGGAAAAGGTGAAGACTTTCTATAATGGAGAGTGTCACCTTTTGATAAAAACTTAGTTCAAATAAAAGGGAAAGCATCCTGTTTTTGAATGAACTGGTGTGGATATAACATTACAGAAACATTGAAACAAAGTAAGAATTTTAGAAAGTGAAAGCAGAACCAGAATAAAGGAAAAAGCAAGGAAAGATTGTTTTGTGGGACTGATTGACGTTTTTGGTATAAACCTTGGACTGGAATAACTGAGAACCTTAAAAAACTGATAGAAGAAAGAAGGAAAGTAAAAGTGGTTTCTTTTTGTGGACTTTAACGATAATAAAATATAAGAATGATGATATCTCTTCGGGAATTAAAAATGGAACTTAAAAATATGAGAGAATTACTACAGGAAAGAGGCGAATCACTTTGCTCTGTGCTAGAAAAAATGGAAATGGCGACTGAAGAACAAGAAGAAAGATTTTCAGAAGAGGAGGAATCGACTCAAGGAGAAGACATTTTAAATAGACAATTAACACAAAGAATGCTACAAAGAAATGGGGAAAAAGGAAAAAGTTGAGTTTTAAGAAGGCAATTAAAAGAGGGAATACCTGTGAAGTCAGGAAAGGCAGGAAGATTCAGGAGAAAAGGGGAAAGGAAGATATTAAGAAAGAGGGATATAAACTGGAATGAGAAAAGATATGGGGAAAAGAGGGGGAGGAGAAGCAGTAAGAAACAGGCATGTGAAAGAAACACAGAACTAGTAAAATGTTGAAAAGAAATTGTTTTTTCAGAGATAATGGTTGATGAATTAAAAAGGGGATTCTGCAGGGTGACAAGGGGTAATAAGAATATTTCTGCAATTAAAAGTATTTAGAAAATAGGGTAATATAGATACTGATAACTCTTATTAAAGGGGGGGGGAATATGCTGTGGAATCCAATTGAAAAGAGGTAATGAGTAATGGTTTATTGGAAATTAAGATGAGGGAATAAAGGTATATTCTAATCATTAAGGTGTCACACTCAAAATAGTAAAAGAGGGGAAACTTGTTCTTTTTTCTTTTTGTGTGTGTGTGTTAAAATTTGTATTAATTTAAAATTCATTAAAAATGTGTAATGGAAAGGGAATATGACAGACTAAAGAACCAGCTAAATTAATATGTTTAATATAGATTATTAAAAGCAAGGAGAGACATTGGTAACTTCATTATTACTACTATTAGGCAAATATATATTATTTTTATTTTTAAAATAAATATTAAGGCTTATATTTGAAATAATTGAAATGAAATAAAAAGATGCTTAGATTGAGATTAATGAAAGAATTTAGAATCGAACTTTATTATTATTATTATTATTATTATTATTATTATTAGGCAAATACATATTGTTTATCTTTATGTTTAAAAACAAATACTAAAGGATTATATTTGAAATAACTGAAATGAAAGAAAAAGATCTTTCGACTGAGATTAATGAAAGAGGCTAGAATTAATGTGATTGTTTCTCTCCTTACTGAAAATTTGGAATGGAAAAGGTAATAATAGAATTAAGTATGCATATATCAATGTATAATTGCTGTCATATTTGTATGTAAAGGTGATGACCCGGAAATATGTTGTCCGCTAAAAAGAGATTTTTGTTCTTAATGTGAAAAACTGAATAAAGTTTGTTAAAAAAAAATATTGCAAGTTGATTACCTCTTCTTTCATGCAGAGTTCATGGAGACATACAATAGAATCAGGGCCATCTAAATTTTTGTGAGCAACTCATGATGGAATGATCATTGCATTGCAACTGTACTGTTGCCTGCTTCAAGGCATCTGGCATCTTCTCCCTGCACATAATTAATTTTCTATAACTTTGGATTTATTCAGATAATCTCTTTTACGTTGATCAACAGTGATACAAAGATAGAAATGTAGTAATTCATTTTAGAGTTCATTCATTCATTCTCTAAAACACATTTATCTCCCTAAATAAGAAATTGCTATTTTGGTTTCAGAGGACCTTGGAAACTTGATACAGCACTTATTTAACATCATTAATTGGGCAAGATCAAACATAGATAAGGTAGCTGTTTTCCAATCCCCTAATTCATGGCACTAAAATTTGGCTGAAACTAAACAAAATTTGTGACACTGCTATAATTAATATTTTGTAAAAACCTGATTTATTTAATTTATTTAGTTTGTTTGTTGCCCATCTCACCATAAGGTGATTCTTATACAAATAACCTTTCCCACCCTAAAAATGTGAAAGAATAGACTTCCGGTTGATGTTCTGTCAAGATAGTCCGGAAAAAGCCCTGTATGATGACCCGTATTCTCTCAAAATAACCCAAAACATACATTAAAGTCAGGCAAGGACTTCAACTTAACTTCATTGTTTTATTAGGCACAGTTTAAAGTCATAAAAGTAAATAATGAGGCAAAAAGAAAACCAAAACAAACCGCATTGACGAGACTTCCGAAGCAAGCCAAGATAACTAATCATAAACTCCAGGAAAAGAACCAAGGAGAGTCCATGGGAAGAACTCCAGCAAAGATAAACCTCTTTCAAACTAAACACTAAACTTTGACTCCAGTAATTCTAACTGCGTAGTTACAAACTTATATACATAGCTCCCAGCTGCAAGCCACGAGGAGGATCATGGTAATCTCCTCTTGAGTAGACCTCGTTTTTCCCTGATCTTCTCCTCCCTGCGTGACCTAGGATGGATAGGAGATGGGCCTGGATCCTCCTCTGACTGCTCAGCCAGCCTCTGCCCTTTCCCAGCCTCCTCCACCACCTCTGGAGCCACACTCCCACTCCCTGCTGGCTGTTCCTCCTCTTCCTCAGAGTCAGTCTCCACCAGGAGCATGACACCCTGTTAAGCCTGGTTGATTTCACTCCATCAGGTGGCCCCAAGGGGTCAAAGTCACCCTGAATGGGTGACAAAGAAAGGAAGGGATCCTTGTTGATCGCGGGCAAATGGCGGCCCTCGCACTCGATCTGAGGAAGCTCTCCAGACCTATGAGGAAAGGAGAGCCATACTTTTGTGGTCTATCTGAAGCTACTGACAGTCAAAGAGACAAAAAGCATGTTTAGCGATCCATATGCAGCGTGCTGGACCTAGGTGAGATTATCTATCTTTTTTCTCGAAAACTTATTCTTTTCTCGAAAACTTATTCCCAGAGAAAACAACTTTTAAAGCAAAGAAAGTCTCTAGAGACAAAAGGAAGGGACTTTTACTCCCACCTCCAAGAAAGGAGACAGACACAGAAAAAGAATACTAAACGAACAAACATTCAATGCAAAGAAGTGGTTTGGAATAACACAGTAACTTAGAAAATAATTAAAAATACCTTGGGAAGATACAGGATGATTTTTAAGTTACTTAAATGAAAGAAAAGCTAAGGGAGACTATAGTTCTGTGGGCCACTTTGGATTACAATCATCATTTGACCAAACAATTTGGGAAGTGAAAGAAATGAATGAAACAACATTTATATTTTAGATGAGGTGTTGAATGACAAACCTGGATTATAAAAACTGGTTATTTTGAATTGTCCTTCTTTAGTGGACTTAGTACTGGAGATTATATAAAATGGATATAAATTTAGAGATAAATTTCCAAAGGTGTATTGCTGGATTAACTATAGAAGTGATGGTGAACCTTTTTGTTATGGTGTGCCGAAAGCACACGTGCACACCAGCACCCACAATGCAATGAGCTCCACCACCCTGTGCATACAACACTCCCACCTCCTTACTTGCATTGTGCATGTGCACGCCTCCCAGCTGATTTTTGGCCTGTTTGAGGCTGTTTTTGCCCTCCCGGAGGCTCGAAGGAAGCCTCTGCAGTCTCAGAAGGCTGAAAACGGGCCCATTTTGACAATTCCAGTATTTCTGGAAGGCCTGTTTTTCGGTCTCCCGAGGCTGCAGATGCTTCCCTCAAGCTTCTGGGAGGCCTCAAACGGGCCAAAAATCAACTGAGAGACATGCACATGCGGAGTGCAGGTAAGTTTGGCTGGGACTCATGTGCCCGCACAAATGGCTCTGCATGCCACCCGTGGAACGTGTGCCATAGATTTGCCAAAACAGAACTATAGGATATATGGTATTGTATTGTATGATTGCACTAACTATAAGATTAGTTGTAGAAGACAAAGGGTGTTAAAGAAATAGCAGGTTAATGAGAAAAAAGTGAAGTGGTGGAACAAAAATGAGCACTTCAAATCTAAGTAAAATTGGGGGGGGGGAAATCATCCTCCACATCAGCATCTGCATCCTCTAGCCCATCGAATCAAAGATCAGTAGAAGCAATGTTGCAACAAGAAAAAATGAATGCTTTTCAAAAAGAAATACAATCTGTACTATAATCAATCCAAGAAGCAATCACTTCGCACAAAGAGGAAACAAGAAGAAATCATAATGAGGAGAAAGGCAACTGGGAGGAAATGAAGGAACAGATCTATAACATGGATGCCAAAATAGGAAACTTTCAGTAAATGAAAACAAAAAATGAACAAAGAATACAGAAAATAGAGGACAAATCAGAAGAAGAAGAACAAAAAATGGAATAAACCAAAGATTCATACAGGAAAATAAATATCTGGAGGATATATCTACAGAAGAAAATATAATTAAAACAATATTGGTCTGTACAAAAATGGACAGATTAACACTGAAGCTAAAAGAAAAATAAGACAGAATATTTTCGAACTTGGAACTTGTTTTATCAATGGCTGGATAAAAGAGGTAGAAATTAGGAACTTAATAAATATTACTATGTAAATGAATTGACCCAGATAGTACGCTGTTAATTAAGCACATATTGTGTGTAGAGAGAAAACAAATAAATAATGTGTGTGTGTGTGTGTGTGTGAAAGAATAAAAATTCCTTCCCTTGACTTTGTGCTCTTGCCAGAACCCTTTGTAGCCCTTAGATGCTGCAAGAAATTTGGAAAATCTGTCCATTCTCCTTTCATTGTACAGCACTTTTTACTATCTATTTTCTAAACTTTGGCTAATCCAGCTTATTATCTATAGATTTCCTAAAAACAAAAGGGTTATCTGGATTCTAGAGTAGTAGAAAGGGTACTATATAACAATCTTTATAGTTCATTTCCACACTTCAAATTTGAAAAGGGAAAACATTTCTCCTTTTTGTTGTATTTTTAGTTTTGATAGCCCTCTGCCAGTCAAAATGGGGTGTGGGGGGAATAAATAAATAAGAATGAAACCATCAAGAAAAGTCACCTTGCTCACAGTTTGGCTCTTTTCTCACAAAAATAGTTAGTACAAGTCAACACCACTGATGAGCAGGGAAACAGAAAGCAAGTGTGGCAATTTGATTTTAGTTGAAATATGTGTGTAAAAGCTGAGGAGGAAGATAATGAGCTCAGTAATACGATGAACAGCTTCAAGGATGAGGTTGCAAATTCAGAAAGTATCACAAAGACCTCAAGGGAAAAAAAAATCTTGCTTGGGTTGACATTAGTTGAAATGGTCCCATATTGGGACCATCAAATACATTGAAAGAGAGACAGACAGAGAAAGAGAGGCAGAACCCGTCAGCATAGGACTCCAGAAACCTTTTCTGCAACAGGTAGAATCTGTTAAAAAGAAGGACATGCTTAATTACCTCTCTGGGGAATATAAATCAGAAAGGGGGTGATATGATTTTCTGAATAGTTTAAGAAAGAAGAGAAAAAGTGAGTTGAGAAGCAAGTCAAATAAACTAACTGTGGAACAACAAAGAAAATTGCAAGGGCTTCTTAAGCAAAAGTCAAAACAGGAAGATGCAGAGGAAAACCCACAGGAAGAAAGAAAAGGAGACTCAGCCCAGAAAAGGCAGCCAATTGAACTGCCCAAGCAAGGAAAGAAGCCCTTCTAGCTATAAGAAAAAATGACAGATGAAAACTAGAATGTGCAGTGAAAAGTTGGGGATAAAAAAAGACAGGGGTGGGATTCTATCAGTTCGGACCAGTTCGGTAGAACCAGTTGTCATGATTCTCCATAGTTTGGAGAACCGGTAAATCAGGCCTCTGGCTGGCCCCGCTCCTCTCCACCCACTTCTCCGCTCCCTGCCAGTCAGTCCTTATCAATATCACAACACTGCTGCCTGCTGCCTGCTTTTGCGCACCCAAGCCAGCCACTTCTGCCTGCCTTCTGCTGTGGCCCTGCCTGAACTAATCTCCCTGGGTAAGTGAGGCTCTGCAGCTCCAGTCGCCTATCTGCCACTGCCAGTCGCCTTTCCCCACCCCCAACATGCCTTTTGCTGTCAGCAGTTGCCTTCTCCCCACTTGCCTTTTGTCACCACCGCTGGTCGCCTCCCCGCCCCCCACTTGCCTTGTGTCAGGGAACATGTGGAGACTCATAGAGGCTCCATCCAGGTCAGCGGCTGTTCTCTCACCTGCTCCCCAGCTGGGAGAGCAAGAGAGTTTCCACGCACAGTGAAAAGCTTGCAAGTCCCCCTCCCATTGGAAACATCTTCTGGGCAGCAGAAAAGCAGCCAGGTCGAATCCTGCTTCTCTCTGCTGCTTGGGAGCCATTTCTAATCAGAGGGGGACTTGCAAGCTTTTCACTATGCCAGGAAACTCTCTTGCTCTCCTAGCAAGAGCAGCAGGAAGGAACACATGGAGAGCCTCATGTCAGCAAGGTGCACCTTGATTGAGTCCGGGACAGCTGACGGCGGCTGCGGGGAGCAGAGCCTGGAAGCCCCGATGCACCATGTGTGCAGCTGCATGGATGGCCAGGGAGAGGGAGCTGGTGCCAGAAGCCTCGCCACCGGCAGAATTGCCATTGCCTTCCTTGCTGCCATTGCCGCCTTGCTGCCACTGCATCCCCCGCAGATGAGCATGAGTCCCGGGACAGGTGACTGACTGCCTCAACTGCTGCTCCCACCGACTTTTCTTTGCTTCAAGAGTGGAAGCGAGAGAGAGAGAGAGAGCAGCCCTCTCTCACGAAGAAAAGTTGCGCGTCTCCCCATATTCCTCTCTCAGCGAGAAGTTTCTCACAGCAACTTTAAACTTAGCATGCTTCACATATGAGGGGACGAGGCTGCTCGCAGAGAAAGGAATATGGGGAGATGCACAACTTTTCTCTGTGCTGAGCTGCTCTCGCCAGTGACTCCAGATTTTTTTTTTGCAGCTAAGACTAAATTACCAAGGAAGAGAAAATAACATGCAGCAGATGCCTAGCAAAATTTAGTATTACTTCAGATTGGCTGTTTACATTGAAATCAGGTGCAAGATAGTGATGGTAGATAAATTATTGGACAGTTTAGTTTGGTATTTATTTCAGTAGGCTGATTTTAAAAAGCTAAACAGGATCAGATCTGGTAAGTACTTGGCTGGGAAGTCAACACAAAATAGAGTGTGGAGAAGAATGTGGTTGAGAAGGAAACAAGAAAGGTAACTTTTATTGTTATTTTTTCTTTTATTTTTTTACTGTAACTACACTGGCAGACATTAAAAGTGAAATATATATATATATATACATGTAGATCTTTGGTTGTTCGGGTTTTCTCCCGCGTAAGATTCGAAGTATCTAGGCAACGTTTCGATGAAGTCTCATTCATCATCTTCATATATATATATACATATACATACATATCACACATGCTACACACACCCACACACCCAATCATTGCCCATTTTGAATACATAGTGGAAAGGAAGAAAGAGTATTGGATACATATGCACAAATGTGTGTAAAAAAAACTGCAAAGAAATAGGATTATTAAAAGACCTTTCAATCTTATCAGTTTTAGATGAGAGAGAGAAAGAGAGAGAGATGAGAAAGAGAGAGGGAGAAAGAGACACACAGAGAGAAATACCTGTTTAAAAGAAAATAGAAAAATGACTCTTTGAGTGTTTAAGGTTGCAGACCCCTGGGTTAGGCAAACACCATGGTCATTAAGTGAACCTTGTAGTCATTAAGCAAACACTGGTTGTTAAACAAGTCCATTTTCCATTTCCATGACGATGATAAGAACAGCAAGGCTTTGTTCCAGCCGGCTGGCCAGGCAGGGAGCAGGTCATGTGGGGCTGGCTGGTTGGGGAAGAAGCTTGGGTGTCTTGGCTGAAGCACAGATTGTGCTTTCTTTCTACATACATACACACAGAGTTTGGAGAGTCCCCCTCCTCTCTCTCTCTCTGTCTGTCTTGCTGCGGTGGCAGATGCAGCGCTTCAGTGCCTGCCTGGGTGGGAGCTCATGTAAGCTGGTGCAGGGTGTGGGGGCAGCACCATATCCCCCATCTTACTTCATCCTCCACCTCCCACTGCCTCGCTCAGTCTCCTGCAAGTTTACAGCGGTGTGCAAGGAGAAGTGGCAAAGAACAAAGATCAAAGCGAGGCCATGGGGGTGGAGGACAAAGCATGACAGGGGATGCAGATCTGCCCAACCAGTATCACCCTGGCTTACCTGAAGGCCCTTCAGCCAGGCCAGCCAAGCCAAACCCTCCGTTCCAGTGGTGGGATTCCACATTTTTTACTATTGGTTCTATGACAACACATTTTGTGCATGTGCACTCTGTACGCATGCGCATCACCAATTTTGAACTTCCAACAGCTAAGGTGCAGCAATCCGCTCTGCTGTGCGAATCAGCTGAGCTCAAAACCAAGGAAATAAAGGACAGAAAAGGGTGGGGGTGGATGGGTGGGGCCAACTACTCACCAGCGCTACCGGTTCACTAGAACCAGCAGCATTCCATCACTGCCGGTTCACTAGAACCAGCAGCATTCCATCACTGCTCACCTCCCTTACCCAGGGCAGCCACATCCCTTCACTAACCTGTTTTCCAGATCCATTCTCCATTGCCGTGTGCAGGGCAACTAAAGTAGTCTGTGGGATTACAGTAAAAAAAAAAAAGTTCAGACCTTCCAACTTCTCACAAAAAAAAATCTCGCAAGGTTGGAAGGTATAAACTAATTTTTTATGGTAGTCTCACAGACTACTTTAGTTGCCCTGCACATGGTGATGGACATCTGGGCCTGTGTGTACAAAAGCCTGCTGGGATGGCGTGGGACGGGCCAAACCTTAACAGTTTCCAGGATAGCCACATGGGCTGGATTTGGCCTCTTTGCGGGCCGGATTCGGCCTGCGGGCCTTGAGTTTGACATCCCTGCTCTAGCAGATTGAATAACACTATTCTTTAAAACAGAAGTCATTTACTATAGTCTTTTTCTCAACATTGTCCATAAAGATGTAATATAACCAGTTACATTAACAATTACCTTTTATTCAATAAATTGCACAGAGAAATATAGTTTTGCACATAACTTATACCTTCATGACATATTACACCATGGTAAACAGGAAACCTAGGTTACCCAGAGCTAAAGCAAATACCCACATACTGTATATTTTGGTTTGTTTATCAAGTTCACTTCATGTAGAAAATAATGCTATTTGTCTGGACTTCCTAACAATTATAATTAATATTATTCTTTGTCACTTCTTTATTCAGTTCTTAACTGCATTTATTTATACTTATTATCTGTTAATATCTTTTTATAATAACAATAGTATTATTATCCTTGGAAATTGCATTGTAGATAAGTAAGATCAGTGTTAGTTTTGGAAAAACAATTCGAGAAATAAGTAGTTCTTTATTCCTCTTGTTTTGCTTTTATAATTAAGTTTCTGGTCTTCATTTGCTTTAAATATAGCTTTATCAAATTCAACATATGCCTGTTTCAAATGAATATACTAGTATACATTATTGTTAACCCCTATTTAATTAAGATTCATTATCTTGAAAACTAGAGGCTTTCCTTTATTTCCTTGATTGCATGACCAAAGAATTCTACAATACATTTGTACCAAATACACTTTGCCCTGGATTTGTGTTAAACATGCAAATGGAGTTTAAGCAAAATATACTTTAATTCAAGGACAGAGCAACAAGTTTATAGTTAGAAAAGATCTGGGAATTATATTGTGCTCACAGTTATGTAATCTAATGCTAGATTTTGTAGAGGAAAAGCGAATTTCATTTTTGCAATTTTTCTCATCATTTAAGATAAGCATCTTTAATAATATTGGCTTTAAACAATTCTCAATTATATTGGGCATAATTTACTGCACGAAGAGGTACTGATAAATAAAATCTTTCAACAATACCTTTAACATCATCAAACAATGTATCTGTCTCTCCCAAGTCCTTGGGAAGAAATGGTGAATAAAAATGCTAGATCCAGTCTAAATATCTGGCTGACTATGAGACCAACCATAACAACTGGAGAAATTCACAAAATACAAAGACATGCAAACAGAAGTAGAATGACTGTGGCAAAAGAAAGCACAAACAGTACTATTACTAATAGGACCTTTGGATGTAATCTCAAAACAACAAGAGCACCACATTGACATTAACAAAAGCATCATAAATCAATTGCAAAAGGCAGCTTTACTTGGACACAAGCTTACATCCAGTGACAATACTTTTAATATCATAAAACATTACCTATCTAATCTCAGGTCTTTGGGAAGGATTTGATAAATGGATTAAAATTTATCAGGCCCAGCTCCAGTGCAACATAGAACAATTTAGCCAAAATCCAGTTCTTTATCTGCTTACATTCAATAGACAGAATCTTGCCATATTAAACATTTGCTACTATTATCCAATGGACATACCCTGGGAAATTCTAGTGGCTATCCTAATTTTCTTCCTCTGTCTCCTGTTCAAGTTGTGTTGTCTCTTATCTCACCCCTCTCTTTGGAATGTACTCCCTCATTCCTGAAAAACTACCACTTCATTGGAGTCTATCACACCATCTCTCTCTCTCTGTATATACCATACTTTACAAAATGCCAAATCCAGTCTAAACATCTGGATGATGATATGACCAACAAAAATAATAACCAACTATATAGAGACTTCCGGCTTGTGGCGCTTCAGTGCAGGCAGGAATCCGCGACTGTGCACGGTCCCTGCCTGTGTTCACTGCCTGAGTGCCTTGAGCCATTTGGCTTCGGGGCTAAGCCACCTTTGCAGAAGGTGGTGAAGACTGGGGGGTTCTGGCAGGGACGAGAGACATCGCATCTCTCTTCCCTAGCCGGCTAAAGAGCGGCGGTCTCTAATGGCCGCCACATAGAAGAGCTCAGCCGGAAAAAGAAAGTGCTGGAGGAGCTTGTGAAGAAGTGAAAGTGATCTTTGCTGACCGGGACAAAGGAACAGTGAAAGTATCCTGATATTTAACACTTATTAAAGACACATTGTTCCCAGACTGAGCAAGCAGCGAATGGATATTAAAGGGAAAACTTTTTTTCTTTTCACTCTCCTTCCAAACGGAACAGCTTTGAGAGAAATCGGAAAACCCGCATTGAAGGTATGCTAAATACTAAAGACTATGCTCATGCCAAAGGGATATGGATTTCTAAATATTTAAAGAAAAAATTTTCTTTTGCTGTGAGTGGGAAGGGAGAGGAAAAAAATTGAAGTAGAATTTGAAAATAAGGAGCAGACTGCCTAGAATTTTAAAGAGCCATTTGAACATTAATAAGACTTCAAAAAGACATATTTCAATTGGAATTTTGTGATTTAATAGCAACCCCAGAAAAAGAAATGGAAGAAGGGAAAAAGTGCTAAAAGAAATAGTCTATCTGGATTGTTTGGTGACTTTGGATCTTTTGGGAAATATTTTTTCTTTGTTTAAAACAGGGGTCCCCAACCACCGGGCCGTGGGCCGGTACCGGTCTGTGGAACATTTCCTACCGGGCCGCCGGTTTGCTGGGCGCTGCCATCTTGTTTGACGAGAAAGTGCTTCCGGGTGAGCTTTTCCGGTTGGAAAGTGGCATTTGGGTGCTGAAAGAATCCTCGCGCCTTAGTTTCATCGAAGGGGGGGCTTCGAACGAAACTAAGGCGTGAGGATTCTTTCAGCACCCAAGGCAAGGCAAGCCAAGCGACCATCCTGAAGCCGTCCCGAAGTGAAGCCCATTGACAAAGGTACAAAGGAGGAGTTGAAGGTGGCGGGGAGAAGCGGGGGACGGCTGACTGGCCGGTCGCTCGGCTCACCTTGCCTTGTCATGCGTGCTGATGCCGGTACCGGGCCGCGGATCATTTTGTGATGCCGGTACCGGGCCGTGGCACAAAAAAGGTTGGGGACCACTGGTTTAAAAACACTCGGGTGGTTGTTTTGGGAAATTTTTTTCCTCTTTATAATGGCATCATCCTTGGATAAATCCAAAACTGAATATCCAAAATATAAAAAGGAAGAACAAGACTGGAAAGATACTTTGGACATTCTTTTTCAATCTCTAGAAATGGCGGTATGTTCCTGTGGAGAACTGATTGCGCAGCAGGATAATTGGGACAAAGAAGAAACCATGTTTGATGAACATGTGATCCTATTTGGGGAGGAGAAGAAAGAGGAAAAGAAAAAAGGGATTTTAAAACCTAAAAAAACAACCAAAAAAGATAAAAATGAGTTGAAAGGTGGATATAAGGTTAGAAAACAACAGAAAGGGGGAAAGCAGAAGAAAAGGGAGGTGGAGAGACAAAGGGGTAAAAAGGGTAAGGAAAAGAATAAGCAAGGGAGAAAGGAAGGGGTGAGAAGTCTCAATGATGGGAAGCAAGATTTAAAGAAACAAAATTCATTTAGAGACAATGGGTAAATCTAATTGAAAAAGGGATTCTGTAAGGTACATAAGATTGTTATTATAGACGTTTTTAGAATAAAATGTTTAAGATATAAATGAGTATTATTATGTATGATTAAAATGGTATTGACAGGGGTACTAGCTATATTATATATTTATAAATTTGTTCCTTTGTTATTGTTCTTTCTTTTTTTTTCTTTTTCTCTCTATATAATATATTGTGTAACTTTTGGATGTGCTAAACGGAATCCCAATACAAGTTATGTGTGACATTAAGTATTATTAGGTTGGGGGAAAGAGTTAAAGGCGTAATACTCCAATAAGTGTACAGGAGAGGTTTTGTTTAAAGAGAAAAGATGAATGGATAGTTGAGAACAGACAAAGAATGACAAGTATTATGATTTGAACTGAGATGAGATAAGTAGAATAAAACTAAGAGAGTTTAAAAAAGGAAGAAGCTATGTAGAAAATGGAAAACGGTAATAAGATATGGAATGATATATAAAAGGAACGTGATTTTTGAAGTGGTGTCTGTACGATGAGTTTTAACCCGGGATCAAGCAACTTTCAGAAAAGATGTTTTATGTTTTTATGTTTTATGTCTTGTCTGTTTTTGTATTGGAAGAGAATAATGAAATTGTATAAGACAGATGGATATAAAAAATGTATACAATCTAAAGTTAAAGAGATATAACTTGAATAAATAGAAGGAAAGGGAGTAATAAAGAGAAGTTCGGGATAAGATATGAAGATGAACAGATAAGGTAAATATATATACTAAATTGTGTTTGTATGGAAATGTGATAACTTGGAATAATTCTGTCTTTAAATAAGATGTTGTATTGGTTTTTTTAGGAAAAGATTTCTTATGTCATCATATTTTATGTTTTGTTTGTTTGTATATTGTTTTGTAAAATCAATAAAATTTGTTTTAAAATAATAATAATAATAATAATAATAATAATAATAATAATAATAATAACCAACTATAATAATTTATTATATTTATGTCACCCCAGCAATATCAAAAGATGCCAGATGGGTAGCAAAGTATTCAGATGTGTTTACAGCGTGACTATTATTGTGAGACAACCCAAGAGCAACACACAAGACACAGAGGCTTTGTCTTTTACCAGTGGTTTATATACAAGACCTTAACACTACTCCCATTTAAAGCTGAACAGCTGATAATCCAAATACTTTAACATATTCCTGATGTTTGTCCACAGATACAGGCTTTGTTAATATGTCAGCTATATTACGGTCAGTAGAATACTGCTGTAATCTTATCGGTATCTCCTTTACAGCCCCCCTAATATTACAGTATTTGATGTCTATATGTTTACTCCTGCTTCTAATGCGATCTCCTGTTGCCATTTTTATACGTCACATTGTCTTCAAACACTGATACAGCTTCTTTTACATTCACACTTACAACTTTTAGCAATTGTATATACCAGGTTATTTCAGAACAACCCTCAGACAATGCTATGAATTCTGCTTCAGCAGTAGAGTGCTACTGAAGGTTTTTTTTTTGGATTCCCATCCAATTACAGTGTCAGCAAATGATACTATACAAACCCTGTGTTTGATTTTCTATCCTGCATATCATTTGTCCAGTTACTATCTACATAACATCCTTCCATTTTTCTTGTTCTATCTTAGGCAATGACATCTCCTGGTAATTATGGAGCTCATACCTAATACTATATACTCTAACCTCACTTGCAATGAACCGCTCAGGAGGTATACCTTTATTACTCCTTTCACATTTCCTTGGTATTATCTGTTCTTATGTTTCTGTGCTTTTGCTTTTTATCACAGATCTATTTTCTCCTATATCTACCTCTGACTTCTCCTGTCTCTCCTTTATCAAGCTCTGATATTTCTGGATGCACAGAAGGCATTTGATAATGTGAATTGGCGATTCATGTTATTACTGTTGGAACAGATGGGTTTTGCTAGAAAATTTATCCAAGCAATAGAAGCTATATACTATAAGCAAACGGCAAAGGTAATGATAGAGGGAGAGCTGACAGACTCTATTAATATAAGAAAAGGAACAAGACAAGGGTGCCCACTATCACTTTTGTTGTTTGTGTTAACTTTGGAAGTGTTAAACAGAAATATTAGAGATGAAAAGAATATAAAAGGAATGAAAATCAAAAAGGAAGAATTTAAGCTGCAAGCATTTGCAGATGATCTGGTTTTCATTTTAGAAGACCCCTTAGAAATAGCATCAAAATTGATAGAAAAGATAGAGACATATGGAAAGGTGGCTGGTTTGAAGATAAATAAAGATAAGACAAAGATTTTGACAAAGAATATGCTATTAAGACAAAAGGAAGAACTGGCAGACCTATTGAAAATTCAAGTCACAAATAAGATCAAGTACTTGGGGATATATTTGACAGCAAGATGTAGTACATTAAAAGAGAATAATTATATTAAACTTAAACAGCAGATAGCGCTAGATATGGCGAAATGAGAAAACTTACAACTCTCACTAATAGGGAGAATTTCAACAATCAAGATGAATATATTACCCAGAATTTTATATTTGTTTCAAACAATTCCAATTAGGCTTGGAAAAGACTTTTTTGAAGATTTAAATAAAATTGTGTTGAAATATATATGGCGAGGTAAGAAAGTGAGAATAAAGTTAAAACTTTTGCAAGATGCTAGAATTAGAGGAGGATTTGGTTTGCCTAATTGGGAATTGTACTACCAAGCTACAAATCTGATGTGGGTTAAGGAATGGATAACACTAAGAAATGCTAGATTGTTGACATTAGAAGGACATGATTTGTTGTTGAGGTGGCATGCTTTTTTATGGTACAAAGGAACTAAAACACAGGGGTATTTTAGAAGACAGTATATACGGGAGTCTCTGTGGTTAAACTGGGAGAAGATTAAAAGGCAATGTTATTTGAAAATTCCAGTCTGGTTATCGACTATCGAAGCATTCTCGTATCCTATAATATACAAAAAGGAACAAACAGTTAGATATGATGAAATACTGAATGAAAAGGGTGAACTTAAATCTATGCAAAAGCTAGAGGAACAAGGTATAAAGATGAATTGGTTTTCATATGCGCAAATGCATTCAAGGTATGATAAAGATTCTAAAACAGAAGGTTTCGATGATAAACTGATTGACTTAGATAAGATTTTGACAGGTACTGATGAAAAGGTGATTAAAAATTGTATGGATATTTATTAGAAATTAAACTAGAAGAAGAACAAGTTAAAGAAACTATGATTGCTTGGGGGAAGAATTTTGGATATGGGATTGATTTAGAGAAATGGCAAAAATTGTGGTCTCAAAATTATAAAATGACAATGTCGACAGCATATAAAGAAAATTTGTATAAGATATTTTACAAGTGGCATTTCCCCTGACAAGAATAGCAAGAATGTTCAAGAATAAATCCAAAAAATGTTGGAAATGTCATCAGACACCCGGCTCATTTTACCATATGTGGTGGACTTGTGCGGATGCTAAAAAATACTGGACTAAAATCCACATGTGGTTGGAAAAAATGACAAAAAAACATATAGACTTGAAACCAGAGATATTTTTATTGGGAATTTTACCTGAAATATATAGTAAAGACTTGAAATACCTGATTGCAAATGTATTAACAGCGGCTAGGATTGTATTTGCTAAAAACTGGAAAAATGAGAAAATACCATCACAGGAGGAAATCATTAAGAAAATTTTGCAATGTGCTGAAATGACTAGATTGACATTTGAAATTAGAGAACAAGAGGATAAACAATTTTATAAAATTTGGGATCTTTTCTATCTATGGTTAGATAACAAAGTACAGTAATGAAATATGTAGATTTTTAGAAAATAATAAATATATAAAGATGTACTTCTTTCTTATTATACCTACAAAATGATTTTAGGATAGATTTGGGATAATAATATGAACTGTTATAAAATAAATTAAGTAAATTATGGTTATCTTGTAAAACATGAATAAAAGTATAGTCAAATGATTGATTAATAATGATACTAAGGTATTTAATTTTTGATTGACAATATCAGATTATATGTAATGTAATTGTAATTGAAGACTATGAAATGGAAGCACAAAACAATTTGTAAACCAACCAGCACACTGTATGTACATTTATGGAAGATAGCTTGATGTTTTTATGTTTTGTTTGTTTATGTTTGTTTTTAAAAACCAGTAAAATTTTAAAAAAGAAAAGAAATTATGTAAAGTTTCTCAGGACTCTGCTTGCTTGGCTGTTCAATAACTCAGGGGTGGGTTCCTATCAGTTCGGACTGGTTCTATATAACCGGTTGCAACACCCCTCTCTGCCCGCCCCTCCCCTCCCCATGCAGTCCTTACTGCGCATGTGTGACATCGTGCACATGCCTGACATCGCTGACTGCATTCTTCCTGGCCGAGTCACTCCTGAAGGTATTTCTTTTTTTTCCTCCTGACGATAAACTGTTCCGATGATCAGCTGTGCCAGGATCCCCCTCGCTGTCTTACTGCTTTACCCAGGAGGTTTTCTTGAGGTCCAGTAAGACAAAAAATGGAACGCGCCGGGCGGGGTGCTGCAAAAAGAAAAAGAAGCCACGCCCACCCAATCACCAAATCCATGGCCACACCCACCTAGCCATGTCCACAGAACCAATAATAAACATATTTGCATCCCACCCCTGCAATAACTCTCTGAAAATGGAAAATAAAGAGACCAAATTTAGTGTTGGGTGACAAACTTTGGAAATTAACTTGAACACGCTGGGTGTTGCAAAACAAAATATGAATTTTCTTAAATTAAAAATTTAAGAAAATTACCTTATGCATCTGTTCTCTTATGACCCAGCAATGCAGGAGCTGCCCAAAAAGCTAATACAATCCTTGGTTGTATAAACAGAGGCATAAAATAAAAACCATGCGAAATATTAGTGGTGCTTTACAAAATCCTAGTAAGACCACACCTGGAATACTGCAATCAATTTTGATCACCATACTACAAAAAAGATGTTGAGACTGGAAAAAGTTCAAAGAAGAGCAACTAAGATGATCAAAAGTTTGGAGACTAAACCATATGAAGAACAGCTGCAGATTTTGTGTTTGGCTAGTCTAAAGAAAAGAAGAATTAGGGATGAAATGAAAGCAATATTCCAGTATTGGAGGAGCTGCGACGAAGAACAGGTCAAATTATTCTTCAAAGCACTGGAGGGCAGGACAAGAAACAATAGTTGGAAACTAATCAGACAGAAGCAACTTGGAATTAAGAAGAAACTTCCTAACAATGAGGACAATTAATCAGTGGAACAGCTTGCCTTCAGAAATGGTGGGCACTCCATCACTGGACATTTTTAAGAAGAGACTGGGAAATCACTTACATCTGAAATGGTATAAGTTCTTCTGCTTGAGCAGGGGGCTGGACTAGAAGACTTCCAAGGTCCCTTCCAGCTTCGCTTCACTTCTATTCTATTCATGTAATCTCAATTTCATAAAGTTAGGAGGAAGGTGATATCTTCCCTTCCTCAAGAAACATTTGCTAGACCTAACTGTACTGGACAATTTTTCTTCCATCTTCTTTTTAAGGGAAGGTTGTTGAGAAGATGGTGGGGCTATGATTACAAATGATCTTGAAAAAAACTGATTCTCCAGATTGTTTCAAAGAGGTTTCAGGCCTGGATGTAGTATACAGACAACATTGGTTGCACTGGTTGATGGCCTTTGTAAAGCCAGGATAGGGGTAGTGTAACCATCCTGATCCTTCTTGATCTTGCTGTGATTTTTGATACCATCAGCTTTAGTATCCTTCTACTCCACCTGAAGGATTGGAAGTAGGAGGTGCAGAGTTACAGAATTTTCCTCCCTTCTCTATGATTGAATCCAGCCAGTGTTTTTAGAGGGCAGTGATTTAACTTCCAATTTGTGGGGTACCTCAAGGCCCTAATTTTTGTTCATTCTGTTAAACATGAGCATAAAGCCACTGGTCAGATCATCCATTTTCAGATCAGGATTCATCAAAATGCAGATGTATTGAATAATATATTCAAATTCAGATATATTGAATAATATATCTCAATTTCGGATCAGTCAAGGAATGCTCTCAAAGTTTTATCCAAGTATTTGGAGGATGTGGGAGACTAGATGGGAAAAGCTTTGTCAAACTTGAGGCTTAAACTTAATTCTGAGATTGAGTATACAGATTGAGTAGTTGTGGACTTCTGGACCTTCGGGGGCCAGGGAATTTTCATCTTTAGTCCCAAACGGGATTGCTCTTTCCCCTTCAGGACTGTGCACAATTTGGGGGCTTCTTTAGCTCATTTGTTGTTGTTAGTTGCTAAGTCATCACTATCCCATGGACAACGTTCCTTCAGGCTTTCCTGTCTTCTATCATCCTCCAGAGTCCATATAAGCTCACACTGACTACTTCAGTGACTCCAGCCAGCCGCCTCATTCTCTGCCATCCCCTTCTTCATTTGCCCCCAGTCGTTCCCAGCATTAGGCTCTTCTCAAGTCCTTCCTTCTCATTAGGTGGCCAAAGTATTTGAGATTCATCTTCAGCATCTGGCCTTCTAAACAGCAGTCAGGATTGATATCCCCTAAGACTGACCTGTTTGATCGTCTTGCAGTCCAAGGGACTCGCAGGAGTCTTCTCCAGCATCATAGTTCAAAGGCCTCAATTCTTTGGCGCTCAGCCTTCCTTATGGTCCAATGTTCACAGCCATACATTGCAACTGGGAAAACCATAGCCTTGACTATGTGTACTTTTGTTGGCAGAGTGATACTCTGCTTTTTAGTATGCTGTCTAGATTTGCCATAGCTTTCCTCCCCAGGAGCAAGCATCTTTTAATTTCTTGGCTGTAGTCCCCACCTGTGGTGATCTTGGAGCCCAGGAAAATAAAATCTGTCACTACCTCCATTTCTTCCCCATCTATTTGCCAGGAATTGAGAGGGCCGGATGCCATGATTTTAGTTTTCTTAATGTTGAGTTTCAAGCCAACTTTTGCACTCTCCTCCTTCACCCGCATCAAGAGGCTCTTTAGTTCCTCTTCACTTTCTGTCATTAGAGTGGTATCATCCGCATATCTGACATTGTTGATATTTCTCCAGGCAACCTTAATTCAGCTTGTGATTCATGTAGCCCCGCCGTTCTCATCATGTGCTCTGCATATAAGTTAAATAGGCAGGGTGACAGTATACAGCCTTGCCAAACTCCTTTCCCAATTTTGAACCAATCAGTGGTTCCGTATCCAATTCTCATTGTTGCTGCTAGGTTTCTCAAGAAACAAATAAGATGGTCTGGTACTCCCATCTCTTTAAGAACTTGCCAAATTTGTTGTGATCCATAAAATGAAAGACTTTAGCATAGTCAATGAAGCAGAAGTAGATGTTTTTCTGGAACTCCCTAGCTTTCTCCATGATCCAGCATATGTTGGCAATTTGATCTCTAGTTCCTCTGCCTCTTTGAAATCCTGCTTGTACTTCTGGTAGTTCTCGGTCCACATACTGCTGGAGCCTAGCTTATAGGATTTTGAGCATAACTTTGCTAGCATGTGAAATGAGTGCAATGGTGCAGTAGTTTGAACATTCTTTGGCATTGCCCTTTTTTGGAATTGGAATGTAAACTAAACTTTTCCAATCCTGTGGCCACTGTTGAGTTTTCCAAATTTGCTGGCAAATTGAGTGTAGCACTTTTACTGAATTGTCTTTTAAGATTTTGAATAGTTCAACTGGAATACTGTCACCTCCACTAGCTTTGTTGTTGCTCGGACTTCCTAAGGCCCATTTGACTTCACATTCCAGGATGTCTGGCTTGAGGTCAGTGATCACCCCATCGTGGTTATCAGGGACATTAAGCTCATTCTTGTATATTTTTCCGTGTAATTTTACCATCTCTTCTTAATCTCTTCTGCCTCTGTTACATTCCTGCCATTTTGGTCCTTTATCATGCCCATCTTTGCATGAAACGTTCCCTTCATATCTTCAGATCTTTGGTCCTCCCTATTTTATTTTATTGTTTTCTTCTATTTCTTTGCACTATTTGTTTAAGAAGGCATTCTTATCACTTCTAGCTATTCTCTGGAATTCTGCATTCAATTGGGTGTATCTTTCTTCCTTGCCTTCTTTCCTCAGCTATTTGTAAAGCTCAGACAATTTCTGTACTTCTTTTTCTTTGGGATGGTTTTAGTTGCTATCTTTAGCTCATAACCCCTGCTAAAATCCATCTTATGTGCCATTTGCACACTTACCTGGAACAGGGACCCTTTAGACAATCTCACATATTTTGCTTATTTCATACATAAACCATTTCAACGAGTTCATTAAGGGGCTGCCTTTCAAAAGCACCCAGAAGCCATAGTTGGTCCAGAATGTAGTGGCATGGGCAATCATGAGCATATCTTGTCAGGCCCATTACAACTTTGGCTTCGTAAACTATGCTATTTACCAATAAATTTCCAAATGCAATGGAATAAATATTATAAGGCCTTTCATGACATAGGGCCTGTTATCTAAAGGACCATCTGTCTTCCATGACTTATGACCCATTTGTCAGGCTAGACACAGTTGGCATGCTCCTGGATCCATCAATTAAGCATAAATGCTTGTTGAGACTTAGGAAGCATGCTTACTTAGTTATAGCACCTGCCCTCTTGAACACCATCCCCTTGAGATATGCCTGGCTCCTATTCTGGTTACAGTCAAAAGAGCGCCTGCATTTTAACATAATTAAAGCAGGATACAACAAAGTTGTGCAAAAAGGTAAAATAATAAAAGTATGGTAAGAAAGTTGGAAAATAAAGCACACAAAGTTGAATAGCTGTCTCCTTAGGCAAAATAGGTACGCAAATATGGCAACTGAAATGTTAAAATGTATGTTCTATGACATACTATACTTGTTAATTAGTACCTTATTATAGTCACTGATGAGAATTCTGCAAGTTAACACAATAGCTTTGTTTTAAGTGAAATAAAATGCAACTATAAAATTGTATCAAAACCTTTAAGCCAATCAAGATATCCTCAGTTTTACAGATAATATAAAACTGTCACTTTTAAGGAAACTGTATTGTACTGGTTTGTTGTTGGAATAGCTATAAATAAAGCCTTGAGTGCTTGAACAATTAAGTATGAAACAGACCCTGATGTTTTTATAGAACTTATATAAGTTATATAAGAGAACATGGGTTATAGAGTCAGTGTTGCTGTTTTTCGATAAGAGGACATTCTTAGCTCATAAAGAATTTATTTATATTTTCCCTTGCAAATAGTTAATCGGAAAGCATTAAAATATGGTAAAATTAGTGCTGTATCTGAATTAGTTAAATTTCAGAGCAATGCCAAACAGAATAAAAAAGGAGTTAAATATGTTATACAAAGCTATCAAGGAGACAGAATCCAAACTATATTGAACATGAATATCAGAATTTTAAATATTATTACTATTTTTAAAAAGTATTTCTTTAAAAGTATTTCTTAAATGTACAATCTTATATAATTTCATTCAAGTTATCTGACTAATTTATCTTCTCATCAATCTGGTGAAAGAATAATAGAGTGCTCTCAATAACATATGATTGGTTAGGAGCAATCCTAACCAATTTTCATTTAAACAAATGTACCAGTATTTCAACTATTTAAACTTTGTTATGCAATAAATAGGTCTGTTCTGCTGTTTCACATCAAGACCAAAATCTCAGTCTTTTGCCTTAATCTGCAATTAAGGTCTAAGTATCTAAATGCATCTAAACAATACAAAAGGATGGAATACAAGTCTTTATAACTACCACATTCTGATAAAGTAAGCCAACAATCACCACCAATTTTATTTTACTACTGTAGGACAATGCCAGAGCAGTTAAAACTGGCTCCATGTAAGCATCCAAAGAAAATATAGTTAAAATGACTATATATGAAAAATTACACACACACGCACACGCACACACACACACACACAAATCTCTCTCCCTTTCCATCCATCCATCCAATAAAAACCTCTGGAACTATATTCAAGGCTATTCTGCAAATTATTCTTCTATTCATCCCACTCAAAGCAACATTCTCAGACTGTAATAGGTCACAACTAAGTATAGTACCTTCCTTCAAGAATAATTTTGCTTTGTCTATCAGTTGTCAACAAAACTGAAGAACTTATATGGTCTAGCTATATATTGTACATGTAGGAGAATCTTAATAAAATACAAACACTATAAAAAAGAAAAAAAGAAATGATATTTTTACGACAGATAAAATTCCATGCTTACTATGAACACGATATGCCAAGTTTCGTGAGTCTCCACTGCATTCACAAAATAGTTTCACTGACTGTTTAAAAAAATACAAGTGAAAATCAAGGCAATCTATATCAGCGGAACAAGTAATTTGTGTGTGTGTGTGTGTGTGTGTGTAAAATATGAAAGTAAAAAAGAGATGTTAAAGGTTAGTAGGTAGGCAACATTGCCAATAGATAGTGTAAAAATATTTAATTGAATACTTTAAAAATACTAAAAGTTAATAATCATTTTATAAGGAGATTGCTTAAATAACATGTTGTTGAAAATCTCAGCAGTGACCATCTTAAAACCAGTAAAAAGAGTTTAAAAGAATTCCAAGCAATGTTTGTTCTTTTAAGTTTAATTATTTTCTCTTTGAGAATGGTGCTAACGAAACTGAATATCTTTCATGGGTTTGAAGGGCAGTTTGAATAGTTTGTAAACAAGACTAAAGGTAGACAAGTGAGCTGACTGAGCCAAGGGGTTGCTAGGTGATATAGAATGTAAACCCGCCAACTTGAGAAGGGTCATTTTGCTTTCATTCTGCTTTCACACAGCTTCTCCCAAATTTCAGCCATTACCTTTCAGGTGACTATGACAATATTTTATTTGCTTTTGAAAAATCTTTGTTTGAGAAATGTAAATTAAAACTGGAAAAGAGGGGACTAATTGAAAAACTGGTAGAAATCTAACACCAATAATTTCTGTTAAAAGAGAAAATACATTGTCCTTGTACATCTGTAAGAACAACTGTTCACTATATCTTTTATTTTTCCCTTTTCTCTACTCCAAAAACTTGTGATTTCTCCCCCCCACCAAGTATTTGATCAGAGATTGTCCACTAAGAGCACTTTATTAGATCATCAGTCAAGGGTTTCAAAAGCACTGAAAGCAATGGGCTCAAATGCAGTACATCAGTTTTAGCAGACCATAGACTAACAGTAAACTGTAGATACTGCTGAGAACTTTCCATGCACTAAACTCTTGAAAAAGCACCATCTCTTCGGCTTAAATGCAGCTGCCTCTTTCAATGCTGCAAATGGGTAAATTTGACAAAAAAGGCACCATTAAGACTACATGAAAGGCTCAAGACAACATCCTTTCAATGCTTTGTACTTCAGTAATCAGATGTACTTACTCACCCCCTCCCCCAAACCCGATCAAGAACTATTTCTGAATGGTAGGAAATAATTCCACTTTGTACATCTTTTAGTTAATCAAGACTTTCTATTCAGCAATTTGACCTTTTGTTCAAAACAGGATTATCAGTTTTTTCGCCAGTTACCAAGGGCGACTCGCATGGTGAACATAATTGCAATAATTTGCAAAACACCATGGCAACCCACATTACAACTAGGTAAATACTGGTCTTTTGTGCTACATTGTTATTTTCAGAGATGCTGAAGTCAAAGAACAAATGACAAATGAACACAAAATTTATATTTGCTTTGTCTCAAAAGAGAAGAAAATTGATAACAAGAATTGAGGGGAAACCAACTACAGCTGTAATTTCTAACTTGATTAATTAGGATGGTAACAGTTCTTAACAGTATATTCAACAAACAGCCCTGACTTAGTCTCTCCACCCACTTCTCTGCCTCACTATGCTCTACCACTATCCCCCACTGCAGACATTTTTTTTCTTCTGCTAGGAGAACCAACCAACCCCATTTGCTCTTTTCTTCATCTTAATAGAATCCTTAATTACACAATATTGTCCTCCAGCTCTTCACTAAAAACTGAGTGCAGGAAAATGCATGTGCCAAAACAGCCAGGGTAGCTACAGCAGTCTTGTCTACTTTTTTTGGACACACAATCCTAATGATGAGGTGGCATTTTTCTGGTATTAGCAGATGTTCTGCTGCAGACAATTAAACACAAACTACTTAGCATTTCAGAAAGCTGCTTTTTATACTGGTTAGGTAAGTGTGCACGCTAAAATGAATTTAAAATTTAAATGCCAAAACATAGGAAACTTCTACATACCCTGAAATTGCCATTTTAGGCACAAAATACGGTGTGTACAGTATATCAGTGCTAAACAACAACCAGATATAACACATGTTTGGGTAATATTGGCCTATCCTTTGATTTGGTAAAGAAGAACAAAAAGATAGCTCTTGTTTAAATAATTATTTCTGTAACTTAATATATTAAAATAACATAATGTGACAAATTAGAAAAACAGGTAAAATGCCAAACTGAGTTCATTTAGACACTTTTTTTAATGGGATGAAGTGGCTACACGGGATGCATAGGTCAAGCCATTTTGATAAACAGATAATTAACTTACCAGTGTTAAGAATAAAACAAAATAGAAAATGATTTTCTTTGTAGTTAAAACTAGGTACAACTAGGATTTTAAAGTGTAGGAATATTTTTTTCTTACTTTCTGTTTTGTTACCTGTCCTAACTTACTTATTCAGACTCAATATCCATTCCAATTGTCCGTGTTTTGGAAAGTCTCAGAATTCACACACACACACACATTTTTCCTTTCACCAACTCTGTACCTATGAAGCTCAATATTTAAGCTATAGAAACTCATAAGATCAATTAAAAAAGTCAATTTAGAGTCAAGAAAAGTATTGTTCATAAACTTTCCTCAGCTAACAATCAAAGAGATTGGGAGTCGGTGTTTAGAAGCTACTTTTTGTGGCAAGCGATATTCCATAACAATGTAGTGTACAGTCCTACTAACTTGGGCTATTTTGCAGAAGTTCAGAAAACCATTACTTATTCCTATCATGTTTCCCTGAAAATAAGACCTAACCAGAAAATAAGCCCTAGCATGGTTTTTCAGGATGCCCGTAATATAAGCCCTACCCCCAATAAGTCTTAGTTAAGATCTTCAGCCAGACGGATGTGTTTAGTACTATATTTCCACGAAAATAAGATCTAATCGGAAAATAAGCCCTAATGTGTCTTTTGGAACAAAAATTAATATAAGACCTGGTCTTATTTTCAGGGAAACACAGAAATGCTATAATTATTGTACAAAAACTGATGTTCTCATTGAGAGAGAAATTGCTTTTCTCCCCAACCTATCAAAATATAATAAGGATATCTCAGATAAATATACCATTTTAAAAACATAGGAGCAAAATATAAAGTTCAAGATTCTGAGGCTTTTGTACAATTTTCATTTTAAAAAATCCTGCATACACACATAAACATTCAAAATGTTAAAGCAGCTGTGTGTTTTGGAAGCCTTAATAGGGCTTCTTCAGGAGCTTTTCCTAATCTATACACATGTGCGTGCGTGCGTGCGTGCATGCATAGACATTTGTATTGAACACATAAGAAAAGAGGAAAAGTTGTACATACATTCTATATTTGTGTCTGTGTGTCTGTGTGTATACAGTCTTTGTTTAGTTATCACAACTGGGACTAGAAGCTCTGTCGTTAAAGTGGTCACTAAGTGAGAAATCACATCACTGTGATTTCAATTCTTTCTTTTTGTCTACTACTTCTTTTGGAATGCTCACTCTGACACCGATAGCCAGTTCAAAACTGACAATGTGAATTTACTCTCTTTCTGCTTTTATTTGCCTCCTAATCACTTTGGAATGCTCATGCAAGCAATGGAATAATAGTAAGAAGAGAATTAATGTTTGTACTTATATTCAATAGAATGGAAGGGATTACAAGAAATCCAGGTACAGTGGGGAATGCACATTGAAACTAATGTAGTGGCAGTGTTGGCTGTTGGCATCACTGTGTTACTTTCAATGTGTATTAACCATTGTGTGCCTGCTTACTCTCTTGTAATCTCTTTCTCATATTTTTGTTGCACAAAGGGGAAATAAAGGAAAACAGCAGGTAAGAAATAGACCAACACGTATTGACTCTAATGGATATCACTTTACTACGGAGATGCTGTGCAGGTTGCAAATACACACATTGGTTGCAAAGATACTTTTCAGCACCATCATAAGAGGTGTGCTGAATAAGGCAGTAAAATATCTGGGAAGCAGCTACCAGAATCTTCTAGGAAACCAGCTGTGTGAAGAGTCACTTCGTGAAGAGTGCCTTATACACTCTAATATCTATATTACTCTCTTATGTGCAATTAAATATGTTTTCTATCACATGTGCATAGACTGCAATGTCACCAAAATACACACATTTGTCTTCGCAGAAGGGATATTTGTGTAAGACAGAAACTACATAAATGCGGGTTTTAACAGTAACAATCACAGAGGCTATCAGGTACTCCAAGTACTCTAGAATTTTTAGAGGAATAACCACACCACCTTTATAATTCTGATTTCTTCTTTAAAACAGTGTCATTAGAGCTTGAACAGCCACTCCTTTCTTTCAACATACAAAAAAGACAGTGTTGAGCCTAGCCATAAGCAAATTTAAATAGACTAGAACTGGATCCTTTCAGTCAGAGGATCACTGTTTATTACTCAAGATGTAAAAAAACAAAGAAAGAAAAGTGTGGGTTTTATAATTAGGCAAAAACAGTACTTGGTTACAGCATAATCAATAAATGAATAATATAGGCTTCATGGATACCCTTTAATAAGAGAATTATCCAAATTTACATTCCAACCACTCTTCAGAAGAAGAGGTTGATGAATTTTATGATCTAGTTCATAATATGCAAGCAAGATGTGCTCCTTGTGACTAGAATGTCATACTAGAAATATTAAGGAGAATGTAATTGGATTATATGTTTAGGATGCCAAAGTAAAGCATGGAAATGACTTATCAATTTCTGCTACTCCAATGATTTCTCCAGGTAATACCACTTCAAACAATCAAAGGACCATCTTTATATGTGAACATCATCAAATAGAGAACATAAAAATCAAATTGATTCTATTATTGCTAAAAGGAAGTGGAGGAATCTAGTTATATCAAACTATTCACATTTTCCAATTTAAAGAAAAATAAATCTAACCAACTTCCACAATATTATTTATTTATTTTTATTTATTTTTCACGTTTCTGAACCGGCCATCTCCCTTAAGGAGGGACTCTTAATCTGGAGCATATCAAGAGTATACCAAGAGTTGTGGTGGCACAGTGGTTAGATTGCAATAATGCAGGTTAACTGACTGCTAACTCCAGGAGTCTGATTATGAGCAAATCAAGTTTGACTCAGCCTTCCATCTTTCCAAGGTCAGTAAAATGAGGAAACAGATTGTTGGGATCAATATGCTGACTCTGTAAACCACTTAAAGAGGGCTGTAAAGCACTATCAAGTGGTATATAAATCTAAGTGGTATTGCTATTGCCATTTACCCAACATATTAAAGAGGAATAAACCTTAAAGTACTGAACCTCATTGATAGAAAACCAGAGAAACTGTGGAATGAACTTAACAAAGATTTTAAGGATGACTGTAAAAAAGGAACAAATAGTAACCAATTTCAAGAACAGCAAATAAAACTAGAAAGAGTATACTGAGACACTGGACAGTAAATATGCCAGCTTCCAAGGTCCCTTAGAAGACATTGCCTTTTTACAATAACTTCTAGCAGTAAAAGATAAAGTTAGATTAGCACCCCAGTCAATGCCAGGTCAAAAGGCTACAGGAAGTGACAGAATATTGACAGAAATTTGGCAAGCTACAGGAAAAATCAGTAAAGTTCCTAATCAAGCTATATCACAATTATGGAGAATAATGGTAGCCAAACAGATTCAAAGAGGTCAATTTTCCAAGTGCCAGAAGTACAGGAAAAAGCAGTCAAGATTATGTGCAGACTAGACTTGGTAGAGCAGCCACAAAGGCCTTGGAAAAGTTAGTTTATAAAGATCAGAATAATGCAAATTATGATATTCCCCATGAATACTGTACAGAAACAAGAAGCAGAGAAAAAACTATCTGATACTTTTGAACTTGGTGTGGAAAGAGACTCCTTGGAATACCATGGACAGCCAAGAAAACAAATGGATTATAGGACAAAGGAAACCAGAATTCTCACTCAAGGCATACATGACAAGACTCAAAGTGTCCTATTCTGAACACATTATGCAAAGATCTAACTCTGGAGAAGGCTCCAATATTGGGAAAGGTGAAAGGAAAGAGGATGACCAGCAGCAAGGTAGCTAAACACACTTATGGGGGGATAAGGAATGCATTACTGGAAGACAAGAAGATGATTGTTATGGAGAATAACTGTCTATAAGTTTGATAATACCAATGTGTTGGCAAATAAACCACCAATGAATCTAATCTACCATACGATATAGTTTATTCAATAAAAAAAGTACACTGGGAAAGCAGTATGGCTGTATTATACATTATCTCTTGCCTTAACTATTTTTAGAGAAATTTATTCAAATAGAAAGCGATGACATTCCCAGTCCCATCAGAGGCAACAAAAAGAAAATCAAGAAAATATTGCATGCTAATTACATGCAAACAACTGTAAGGTATATAGGTAAAACACAACCACTGATATAATTTATTAATACTAAATCCAGTCCTTATTTAGTTTGGCAGTCATTCACAAACCAGATAATAGTAGAAGCTCCCGATTGCAAATTTCATGGCAATGATATGTAAATAAAATGCAATGAGAAAACATTAACTTTAAAGATAAAGGTGTAAAACAATGTAAGTAGAATGCCCCGTTTTCACACTAAACAGTAAAAGTATTAGAACTCATAATTTCTTTACAAAATCAATTCATTGCCTAACATAAAAACACTAAATAAAATTTTGTAAAAAAATGAATGTCATTAATAAAGGTAATCTTCTAATAAATTAAAATTTAGCAAGTTATAATTCATTACTACTCTCCACACTTGAGATGCACTTTTTTTTTTAAAGTAAGTTATTTTAAACTTTGGTTTACTTCAAAAAGTCATTCCAAGTAAAAAAAATTACAAGCAGCAAAATCTTAATATATTGTTTGGTAAAGTTTAGCTCAGTCTTTGGAAAACACATTTATCTATCCAGTAAAGCTTGTGATAATGCGATGTAAGAGTTTGGCAAATTCAAGTCTAATGGAGCATAAAAGTGCTTTTCCTTGAAAGTGAGATCATTTTTAAAAATTCAAAGCATGATCACTTTTTCCTTTTGCAAGAACAATCTGATACAAGCAGCAAAGCTTAAATAAGCTAGAAACATTTCAAATGATCCATAAAGGATTAATAAGCACCACAGGAAGTCCTATAGGCTCAGCTTATACATTTTTTCCCATCCTTTCTCCTGTGATGCACATGACATGAAATTCTAAGTAGAATTCAAGTTTCAAAGTCACTGAATGTTAAAGTCCAAATGCTTTAACACTGCAGCGGAACAGGGTCATCACCTTGCATTACTAACCTAAACAATAAGATACTGGTATTGTTAACATACCAATGTTCAAACATCCTGATTCCTGGGGGGAACAAATCTGGATATAGAGAAACAATTAAAAAAGAGAAAAGAAGGAAGGAGGGAGGAGGGAAGTTTTTGTTGTAAAAGCAAAATAAGCTACACTAATATAAACGGACAAAAATGACAGCTGTTATTTTGGCAGAGATAATCTATGCTGAAACACAAAACACAGATACAATTTATTTCAATACAATTTTCTTGTCTTCCCACTGATTCTTTGACTATCACAGAAAGCAGGATTCTAAACATATTTTAATAGAATCTTCAATCAATATGAATAAAATAAATCACAAGACATATGTGAAAACACATTATAAGAATACTATTTGTTTGCAAAATATATTGTATGCATATTGATATATTCCACAAGGAAAAGAAATATCAGCTATTCCATCCAAATTATAGTTAAAATATTAAAACATCTAAGTAAGAAAAGCCTAGGTGAAATTGTGTTAATCCAAAGTAGCCTATGTTAAATGAAGTTACTTAGATTTGCCCAGAGTCACATTCCGACTGGACAAGTCCAATTTGAGGTGCCTAAAGCAAGGTTTTGTAGGGTTATCTGGATCACCTTGAATTCTATGTCTCCTAAGGAAGTGAAGTGACTATCACTTTGGAGACCTGTTTGTTACATGCAGGACCCTCCTGGATATTCAGGACCACCTGGGAAGTGACCTTTGCTGGTCCATTTTTGTTTTGTTTTGTGGGAGTAGTCCCCTTAGCTTTGAAGAAGGTTATGGTGTGCACTCTCCTCAAGAACACACTATTGGAAGCAATTTTCATCCAGTCTCTAATTTTTCTTTCTGGGAAAGATTATAAAGGTGTTTATTTTTTAGCTCCAAAGAACCCTGGAGGAAAAAGATTCCTTAGCACTTTCAGCTGGATTTAATTTAAGGCACAGGTGTCAAACTCACTGCATCCCATTGTCATCATGTGACATTTTGCAATATTTTTCCCATTCATGGAGCTGGGGTGAGCCTGGCCTGGGCGTGACACATGCAGCCCATGGGTTGCCAGTTTGACACCCCTGCATAAAGGCGGCACTTGCTGATCACCTATGGTAGCCAGAAGCCTTAATCTCTCAGCTGCTCTTTTATATTATCCATCTTATCCTTTTAGACTAGTATTGGGGACTGGGGTTATGCAGTACATTTTGTGGTAGTATTTCTTTCTCTATGGCCAGTTTCATATGGTGCAATCTGAAGGGAGATCATATTCTTATCCATTCCCTGAGTGCCACAGGGCTCAATGCTCTTTTCCTTTTATTTAACATGTACATGGAATTGCTGCCAATTGGTGAGGCTATTGGTTTGAGATCAAATATCAATATGCTGATGACCCTCAATTGTATGTCTTGATGAAAAACCTACCAAGCAAGCTCTCAAATCCTCTAAAAGAATAGATGGCAGCTATGGCCAAGAAGTGGTAAAGTTATGTCTGTTTGTGAACCAGGAGGTCCTTCAGATTGCAATTCACACTCTAGTCACCTCATGATTGGATTACTGTAATGTGTTCCACATGGGACTACCCTTGAATAAACTGCAGCTGGCCAAAATGTGGCAGCAGAGGAAAGTTGGGTGTGTGGCATTTTGTTCTTATGCCCTATTGCTGATCTGGTTAACAATTGATATCCAGATGCAATTTAAGATGTTGGTAATCACCTATAAAAACCTTCATAGTTGTTCACTGATGATATCTGGCAGACTAGGTATGCTCTTAATCCTGTAAATTAAACAAGGTGTCATACCAAATAAAGAAGAATATTTGTAGCTCAGGGCTGATAAAGGGGTCCTAGGTGCTCTCTGGACTTGGTTGTTATCTTGCAGAAAACACCATCATCTTACTATAGCCAGGAAGTCTGCCTTCTCCATTGGAGTACTTGCTGCAAGGAATAACATTTCTCCAGGGATCCATAAACTTTTTCTTTCTTTTTTTTTAAATAATTCATGTTTATTTATAATTTTCTTTTCAAACCATACATATTTTGTGGACAGTGTATTAACTGGGTCAAAGTCCTTTTAAAAAAAAATGCTAATAGTACAAATAAGCATATATAATCCTGATCTTTCAACTTCAACAATACCATTCTCTCTTTATAATCCTTTCTCATTTTTTCCATTAATTCATTTAAGCATAAATAACATTTCTTTTCACCATGTATTTGTTTTCCCCTATTAAGTAACTTATATTTAAAATTTTAAAATTTACTCATTATTCCACCATAATTTCAATATCCCAAATGTCTAGAACTACTAATAAGGCCGAGTATTAATAAAATTTAACAATCCCAGGATTATATCTCAAAATCTCTACAATTTCTAATCCTTAAAAGTTTTAAGTTCACAATATATTTTAACATACTGTTAATATTAATACAATTAAATTATATAATCTTAAATTTCCACTTTCTACCCTTAGCTTACTTTTAAATATAATAAATTCTATTATGTTATTATGTATACCATTATTTTCCCTATTTATATTTTTGACTTTTCCATTTTATTAATACGTTTTATCACTATCCATCGTCTCTTAACCATTTTGGACTTCCATCATTTATTTACTTTTTAATTGTTAAATAGTGGACGGAGTGAAGATGCAGGACAGCAATAGCAAGGATATAGTTCTATATTAAAGCTCTGGTAACAAAATATCTGACTGCAGTGTGCCTTGGCAGTCCCTTTAACAGGGAGCTGTCCAATACTTTCAGCCACTGATAGCTGTTCATTTTCCTGCCTGGAAAACGAACCAGTGAGTGAAGTCTTACATCAGACTTCACTCTCATTGCATATTCAACACCCCTTCCCTCCTGGAATGGTGTTACCCAATCAGGTTTGTGTTATTGTACATAGTCACACAAGTAGGCAGACCTTCATGGGGTGCGACCTGACCTGCGCAGATTTGGTTCGGCAGCATCGACCTGTGTAGACTGGTCTGCTGTTGCTTCTGAGTCAGCTTGTGGAAACGCGTCAAAAGGCGTGGCTGGCTCCGTCTGCCTGAGCTCCTCAGAACGTCTTCACTGGACTCCTGGTTCTTCAGCTAAGTGGTTTCGTGTACCCTCCGGGTTTGAGGATAGGGTTGATGTGTGACTAAACTGATTTTCAGTGTTTTTATTTGTCGGGGCCAGTTGGGTTCCTGTTTGTTTTTTTGCTATTATTGTCTAGTCATCCCCGGAGTTGGTCTATGTGCCTTCTCGAGATCTTACTGTCCTCTAACTCTACTTGGTAAGATCGGGGACCTGTAATCTGGACTATTGGTACCCAAGTAGTGCCTCCTGTGTAATTATGGGCATAAACTAGATTGCCCATGCTGAATGACTGGCATTTTCTGGTCGTGTCCATGGGTGTTTCTGTACTATAGTTTGGGTGCAGCCTGTACAGTTGGGATCTTATTTTCCGGCCTATTAGAAATTCCGCTAGGCTTCTATGTGTGATGGGACTAGGTGTGATATGTTGAACTAGTAATAGTTTATCTATTTTTTCCTGCCAATCTCTGGGGCCCATTCTGGCCAGTGTTTCCTTGGTTGATTGCACCATCCTCTCAGCTTGACCATTACTCGAGGGGTGTGCTGCCGCTGAGAGGGCATGGCAGATTTCCTGTCCTGCTTAGAAACTTTCTAATTGATTTGCTGTGAATTGGGGCCCATTGTCTGATACCACAACATCAGGTAGGCCATGTGTGGAAAAGAGTTTCCTTAATACTTTAATGATCACATCTGCTGTGGTAGTGGTCATGATAACTACCTCGAGGCACTTGGTATAAGTATCTACCACTATTAAAAATGTCTGGCCCTGCCAAGTCTATATGTATGTGGGACCATGATACCTTAGGGGTTTCCCATTCATGTGTGAATGCTCTGAGTGGCATTGGTCTGGATTTCTGGCACGGCCAGCATGTTGCAACCCATTCCTCTATTTTCTTATCCATTCCCAACCATCAAATGTAACTCCTGGCCAATGCCTTCATTCTAACAATGCGCGGGTGACTCACATGCAATGTTTCCAATACCAAGTCCCTTAATAGTTGGAGTATTACAACTCTGTCCTCCCATAGAAAACACCCCTTTAGTACAGACAATTCCATTTGGCAAGTTTTGAACAGTTTGAATTCACTCTCCACAGTTCCCTCCAGCCACCCCCTCTACACCCAGTTTAAAATTGGCGCCAAAGTTCTGTCATTGGCTCTCTGTCTTGTGATTTCGGCTGCTGTAATAGGGCCACTCGCAAAGTCCTTAGAGTTTTCGATTAGGAGAATGGATGTGGCTGGGACAGGGTCCTCAACAAGGTCTGGAAGTGGGCAGCAGCTAAGCGTGTTTGCATTGTCAATGGTTTTGTCCGGCCGATGGATGAGGCGGTACTTATAAGCAGCTAAGAACACAGTCCATCTTGTCATTCTTTAGGATAAAATGTTTGGGATTGGTTGGGCCCTGCCTATGATGCCAAGGAGAAGTTAAGGTCTGTAATTAATTCAAAGTTCCTTCCATAAAGGTACTCATGGAATCTCTTGACCCCTGCCACTGCAGCCAGTGCTTCCTTATCCAGCTGGTTGTAGTTCTGTTCAGCTTTGGGAAGTGTTTTTGAATAGAATGCAATTGGGGCTTCATTACCATTTGGCATCCAGTGGCTAAGGACCACCCCTATTCCAAAAGGGGAGGTGTCACAAGTTAACACAAGGGGCAAAATATCATTGTATTGTACAAGGATGCTATTCAAATTTAAAAGTTATTTTATGGCAGTGAATGTGGCTGTTTTGTTTCGTCTCTATTTCTGGTCTGCCTTTTTATTGAGTAGTCTGTGTAAGGGTTCAGCAACAGTCGCTTTCTGTGGCAAAAAAGTGCTGTAAACATTTAGTAAGCTGAGGAATGCCTGAAGTTCTATCTTATTTGCTGGAGTGGGGGCTTTCATTACAGCTTTTAATTTGCTGTTGGTAGGCTGTATGCCTGTCCCATCAATTAGATATCCCAGAGATTCAACTTGGGACACAGCTATCTGGCATTTTTCTTTTTTAATTTTAAGTCCAGCTTCCTGAAATCTACTCAGTACTCTTAGTAACCAATGACTTAATTGCTCTTTGTTGCTGGAGGACACAAGGATATCATCAAAGGAACCACCCCTGGAATGCCCTCTAGGAAGCATTCCATTATGCTTTGGAAAAGTCCTGGAGCCACACTCACCCCGAATTGCAACCGGCGGCACTTAAATGATCCTCTGTGAGTTACAATAGTCTGTGCTTCTGCAGTGGCATCATCTACTGGTAACTACTGATATGCCTGGGCTAGATCAAGTTTTTCCTTTCCCCAGGGAATGTAACATGTGCTGTAAAACTGGCATGGGGTAGGCGCTTTGTTGTAATGCTTGGTTTATTGTGCATTTGTAGTCGGCACCTATGTGGATTGAGTCATCTGGCTTGATTGGGATAACAATAGGTGTTTCCCACCTAGTGTGGTTAACCAGTTCTAAAACCCCCAGGCCAATTAGTTTGTCTCATTGCTCATCAATTTTGGGTTGGAAAGCAAAACTAACCCTACATGGCTTCATTCTGACAGAGGCAGAAGTGGGGTCTAGGCTGAAAGAAATAGGGATCCCCTTAGACTCCCACTGAAGACATTCTGGAACTCCACAGCAGTTTCTCCTCAATGTCATCTTTTTGGATGATATTGATGTCAGTCACTTCCAGCCTGAGGGCATCGAACCACTCCATCCTGAGCAGGCTGGGCAAATCCTTGTCTACAAAGGTCAATTTAAGATGATCCACAAAGTCCTTGAATGCAATTTTGAAAAGTCTACTTCCCAGCACTGGAATGTGGTTTCCTTGATAGTCTTTTAAAAGTATCTTTTGAGGTTTTAGTTGCTGTTCTGGTTATTTCAGGGACTGCCATTTTTATGTTCTTCCAGGACATCATGGATAAGTAACTTCCTGTGTCCACCTCCATATCACACAGAGTGCCCTCAATCTGGACTGATACATGGATCTCTTTTGAGTGATAAGCATCAGAATGTCCAACAATTGTCTGGTGTGTTTCTCCCATTTCAGCGGCTTGGTCATACCCTTGTCTGCTCTTAATGAATGGGGACCTGCGGGCTCCTGGTTGTGAGACATATAGTTGCGTTGGGGAATTAGGTTGTCTCTGCCAGTGTGAAGCTGGCTGTGATGCCTGGCAAGCCCTTGCTATGTCCCCTTTTCATTCACATCTTTGGCATATAGCGTCTTTGAACCTGCACTCTGATCTAGGGTGATTTCCCTCGCAACTGGCACACCAGAAAGGTTTTTTTTCCTTTCACTGAGGGTCCTACCTTTCTATCAGAGCGGATGCAGTGGATTTCGTCCTCTTCGGAGGATCCTCCCAGCTCTGTGCTCTCTTGGTGTATTGTGGTCCTTTGATGTAGTTGTGCTGTTTACTTTTTTCATAGCTACAGCTGATTGTTGGGAAGCTTCTATGGCAGTGGCTTCTTCTAAAGCGGCTTTAAATGTGATTTTCAGCTTAGCTAATAGTTGGCTCTGCAGAGTTTTCTCTCAAGCCCAACACAAGCCTATCCCTCATTGCTTCATCCATGTTGAGGAATTCGTACCCGATTGCAATTTCAACTTTGAAACAAATTCACCAATCATGTCTCCTTCCTTCTGCTACCTTCAGCAAAAATTCATGCTTTATCAATGAAGAATCCACTGCTGCATAATCTCGTAGTGTTTTCTCTAACATCCTCCATGTTAATGTCCTCAATTCAGCGGTCACTGATAGGGCTTTAGCTATCTTAAAAATGGAGTGACTGCAATGGATCAGGAAAACGGCTCTCTTCCTGTTTTCCGTCAAATCCAGAAAGTCATTTGCTTCCAGGAACAGGTATGTCTTCGGCAGCTGGGTTAAATGGAGCCATGGGTAGTTCTTTATTAAAGCTCCTGTAACAAAAACTGACTGTAATGTGCCTCGGCAGTCCCTTTAACAAGGAGCTGTCCTTGTTAAATTGACAGTCCTTTCAGCCATTGACAGCCGTTCATTTTCCTGCCTGGAAAACTTTCAAGAAGAGATTGGACTGCCATTTGTCAGTAGTGTAGGGTCTCCTGCTTGGGCGGGGGGTTGGACAAGATGACCTACAAGGTCCCTTCCAACTCTGATTATCTGATCTGTTAAATCTGAACCAATGAGTAAAGTCTTACATCAGACTTTACTCTCATTGCATATTCAACATTAATCACCTTTTTATTTCTCTCTCTTTGAATCTTATAACTTTTTAAAGTATTTTTATACCCACTAAGTATTCCCTCTGGGTTGCCTGTTGTCTCTTTCTGCTGCTTCTTTTAAACATTCATCCATAAGTCTTTCGTTTTTTTAGATTTTTCTTTTTTTCTCTAAATTTTTCTTTTTCTTTTGAAGAGATTTTACTTTTCTTTCCTCTGTTCTATTATAAACTTTTAAGGAATTATCTATTTGATTCCTACTTATCAATCCTTTCTCTTCATTATCTTTGTCTTCTTGCACCTCATTTTGATTTTTCTCTTCCATTGCTTCTTCTGATTTCTCATCTATTTCCTGAATGTCATGTTCAGCTTCCCCCCCGTCCAATTTTGAGAGACTTCTGCACTCATGTCTTTATCTTTAAACAATCCCCTTGTCTCCTTATTGTTCTTTAGAGTTTCATGCATGTTTTTAAGCATCAAAATTATTTCTTCATATCCTATTATCCCCTGGTAATCCATTTTGCTACAATTCAATAAAAATTACTCAATATATAGTTCCAACATCTCAATATTTAAACACTCCCACGGAACCAGTTATTAATAAGATTTAGTCAATCTCATAGTTATACGTCCAAATCCATAAAGTTATAATTTTTAAAATTCTTTAGTATTTTAGTCTTTTGGCTTTCCAATTATTTATCTTCCCAATTGTCCAAATTTTAAAGTCTTATTTAATTTTTCTCCTTTTCTATCACTTTTCTTCTTTTGCCTCGTGAGATGTTCTGTCAAATAACATTAGTAATCCAAATACAAATTAATCCAGTTTTCTCCAATCGTTCAAGTCCTCAATCCAATAACTAGTTTCAACAGAATTTAATCGTTTGCAATTTATTTTGTCTTAAAAATTCAAGAGGGGAAAGAAACTCACTTAATAGTTCAAAATATCCAACTTGTCTTCTAAGACAAAGACAAGGTTGGGCTGCCTTCCAGGTGTTATTTACTTTCTTCTGTTTTGTGTATTAAACATTCCTCACTTTCATTGAAAGTTCTCATGCTGTAGTGCTCCTCTTCGTCCAGTAGATGGCTCCCCTTCCAAGTTCCAACATTAAACAGTATGTAAAAAACAGCTGATTTTCTGATAAATCCAGGTTTAAAAGTACAAATAAGAAATAGTTTCTCTCAAAAATCACCTTTCAGGTTACTTTTTTCCAAGCTTTCTATATTTTAAAGCTTCCTTTGGGCATTCTTTTGCCTCTTAATTTTCAATCTTTAATCTTTTCTGTTGTGCCTAATTGCTGTTTCCTTAGCATTTGGAGATTATTTTTTAAATTTTTTATATTTAAGATAAGTCTTTAGAGTAAGAGTTGAATATCATCTCATCCTGTTTTAATGCTCTGTCCATGAACCGCTCCAGCACAAATCTTACGGTCCCAGTTGTCCCAGCTTGTGGCTGCCAAAAATGGCCGTCATCCCTGCTGTCACTCAGGAGAGATTGTTTCAGACCTAACAAGGAAATTGTGAATTCCTCATGGTCCACAAAGCACTTCTCCTTTTTTCGCTGCCCCTACAAGGTGGCTTTGACCCCATAGGATCTCCCGATAGCAGTTGCTGGTTGGATTTTGTGGGACTCGGCGGAGCCCGCTAATTTCCAAGCCATTCTCGCCATGATGTCAACCGGAAGTAGAGGGATTCATAAACTTTCATCGTACTGGCATTCACAAAACCATTAAAACTTGGTTGTTCTCCCAGACTTTAGGATAAGGTACAGTGCATATAGAAAGTCTAAACAGTCCACACTTTTTGTTTACTGTTTTTCAATTAGCATTTCAATCAGTTATCATTTTTTCTAATACACTACTTCCTTCTTTTTTAATTGTAAGCCTCCAAGAGGCACTATGGAATCAGATGGCTCTGAAATTAAATTGAATAAATATGAAGCTTCTCTAAGGAAATATGGTCTTAACAGTTCTAAAGAAAGGACATAAAACTAGCATAGTAATACTGACAACCAAACCAGTAGTTCCAGAAAATAATCCCCTTTTTTTAAAGAAAAGTTTTGAAAGCAAAATCTTTTTCAGGTTGAGCTCAACTGAAAACTACATGAACACATTCGTAATATATTAAGGTTGCCATTTGAATTTTAATTGTGAGCTGGATCAAAACCATACTGCAATTTTAAGAAATAATCAACTAGGATTTTGATATCAAAAAGATGGGTTTTTAAATAGGATGGTTTTATTTAAAGACAACCTCAATCAAATCATTTCACTGAAATATCCACCGAGAGTTTTATTTACTGGATTGAATCAGTTTCACAACTTTGCTTTAGCCACCTCTCTCCTGTGTTTAGAACTGTTTACACTGGAGCAAAGCAGCTAAACAAGATAGATCAGACATGTTTCAGTACCTTGAGTCATATTACACTTGAAGCAAAATAAAAAGATACATAGAACACTATACTACGTATACAAATAAAGCCTTCTATATAGAAGGAATAGAAGAATTTGGAATTATGGCATAAAAACATATATTTTAAGTTGTTTAAAATCTGCAATTGCTAGAATTTCTGTGTTTTACTGGAATTCTTTTTGGGGGGTGTTTATTATTTGTATTCTTTGCCACAAAATTGGACAGATTCTCATTTAATCTAAATATGTAAAATTTAAGTAATAAAATTTATTGGAAAAAAAGCCTTTTCTCATCTGCAGTTATCAATTTATTATTTCTTCAGAGCATTTGCTAATGTTTGCCATTTTTCTTATAACATTTGTCTACATAAGCATGTTGTTTCTTCCTAGTTGTCACATTTCTTTTTTTGCTGTTGTTTTGAATCTTATCACACGGAGCAAAATAAAACATATTCATTCAATTAAATTTTATTCGCTCATTTATAAAATTGATTTTTCCCCTAGGCCCTTGAATGTTTGCAAAATGCCCTCAGATTGAAGTTTGGAAACCCTTGCTATAGACAATGAAACAAAGAGAAGCCTTTCTTGTACTCTCTTGCTCTCTCCAATATCAATTTTTGTTAGCTACCTGGTTTGTGTGCATTTTCTGGAATCTGCATATTCTGATTTTTCTTGGCATAATCATAAAGTGATTTGCACATATAAAAGTGATTTTATTTTTAATTACAAGTTCAATGTTAGGACAGAGTTTTCCTATGTGACATTGAGGAATGAGAAGATATCTTTGCCTCCTCAGCCAAAAGAACCATTTGAGGGACAATCATTTGAGATTATCAGTGATGGATATCCAGTAGCAATCCAGTTGAAAAGCTGGAGAGTGATAGTTTGTTGTGAGGGAATATCATCTCTATGCATGCTTGACAGAAAAAAGTTAGGAGAAAACATATAGGTATGGAGACCAAGGGAAAAACCTGTAAAAACGGGAAATCTGAAATAAGTTCACCAGTATAAACATTTAATTACTTATGTTTCTATCTTTTCTTTACAAAGGAAAATTCAAGAGCAAAACCAAGAAAAAATATAAAAATACATATTCTAATAAAAATATTTTAAAATCAAACAACATATCATATATACAGTAAGTTAATTTTAAAAGACAACTTAATTTCCATATTTTTCACGTGAATGTGAAAGATTGTGTGTTAAATACATATGATAAAGAACATATGGTCAGGGTCCTGGATATATGGGAAATCATGCCAACTATGAAAAAGAACTAAAGGTTAGCCAACATGGACTTACTTCTTAATCTTGACAGCGAAGTATTACTCAGAGGCTCTCATGAAAACCAGAGACACATCTATATGAGATGCTGCCAGACTAAAAGAATTTCAGGTCAGGGTATCAAGTAAACCAGAAAATTGAAATGGCAGGCCCTTCGGGAAGCAAAAGACTCCCACCTCCCCCAATCCTCTCAAAAGTTAGAAAAGAAGAGTGCCTACAAGATGCTGGGAGCAGTCCTTAGAAATAATACAGAGGAATTCAAGAGAAAGCCTACCCAACATCTGTGTGGAGGTGGAACCAGCTCCCTTATGAGAGATTGTGGGGAGGTTGGGAATGTAATGGAGGGAGAACAGAGATAAACAATCATTACAAGGAAAGTTTGTTGACAGTTTATCTTAAAAATTGCAATTTAACTCAGGTGGGAAGTGTTTTAAACTACTCAGAAACTTCATTTTAAAGGACTCATTTATAGTGAGGGTTGGAAATTCATTATATAGTGAATTCCACAATTCTAAGGCTAGCATTCAGAATACCTTATGATGTCTATGCTTCTTTGACCTTGTTCAGCTTTGAGCGGCCTGATACAATCAACTAAAAGAAAAGTATTACTGTATCAGAAAAATCTCCTCCAAGGACAAAAATTAGATGCCTATTTCAGAAACAAGTCTAGGAGGTTTGGTAAGTATATGTTAAGCTTAGGCAAGACAATTTTTTACTGGACTGGATATGACCTGGATGTGACTGAATATGTCAAATCATGTGACATCTGTTAGGGAATGGAGAATATCAAGGACTGTATGAAGATCCCACTGCAATATTTTTGTAAAGTTCAATTTCCAGATTGATAAAAAATAAAGCAAACTAAAAATGTCTCTCTCCTAAGCATATTGGGGGTTAAATGCACTCTAAATAGTTAAAACTTGGTTACTGGATTCTTAGCATAAAGTGTCAGCAGAGCATAGCATGAAGATAAAACTTCTATTCAAGAATATAACAACAAATGAACTTGCCAGTTTTTGTTTCCATACAAAGTTGTGCAATATCCTTATCTGGGATTTTACCTTCAAATATGTTGCTGGGAAAGATATTCAGTTATTCCAGGATATCTGTAGTTGATTTCTAATCAGTATGAGGAAGAAGAAAACATCAATATCTTCCAAGCATCAACATTTGTCATTTTAGATGACAGAACACCCAGCCTTGATTCCTAGTACAGGAAAATCTGAGAAATACCCCAAATCAATAAAAGGCATGATAATATGATATACACATTCCGGGGATGCACATTCAAACCGGGAAATCAGTATTGGTCTTCAGCCTGGGTAGGCTAATTCATAATATAGTCACAGGAACGTAAATCAGTGTGTTGAAGCAGCAGTCTAATAACAAATTTAAAATCTCTGAAAAAGAGAATGAGATGTAGGCAGAAGGGATAGATTGATCCACAAGAGGGCATAAGCCTGGGAAGGAAATACATTTTATGTGGACATAATAAAAAAAACTGAAACAACTTGCTCTGATGACCTGCTTAAGCAGCTTGAACACGGGTGTCAAACTCGATTTCAGACTTCCCTCAGACCCCCTTCACTCTCATTATAATCTCCTTCCTTCCTTTTTTTCCTTCTCTCTTCCTTCCCCTTTCCTTATTTTCCCTTCCTTGCTTTCTTCCCTTTCCTTGTTTTTCTTTGTCTTTCCTCTTTACCATTCCCATTTCCTGTCCCTTCTTCCATGCTCAAATGCAAAAGTGGTCACATTTCTCCTTTTGTTTTGTTTTTAGTTTGTTTTGCTAGCCCACTGCCAGTGAAAATGGAGCTCGGGGGGCAATGGTCTCCTACAGCCCTCTGCCAGCAAAAATGGGCCCAGTTTTAGCTGGCAGAAGGCTGCAGAAGGCCATCATGGCCAAAAACAGGGACTGATGGGGAATGCACAGCCCCCCTGAACTCTTTTCACTGGCAGAAGGGTGCATGAGGCTATTGTGGCCAAAAGCAGGGCCTGGGGGGCTGTGCGCGGCCTCCCCAGGCTCCATTTTTGCTGGCAGAGCAGTGAAGAAGGCCATCATGGCTGAAAATAGAGCTGCAGGCCCCCCTCCCCTGGCTGTTTTTGCTGGCAGAGACATCGCAGGTTGGTCCTTTGCTGTTTGTAGGGCAGCCCTGCAGGCCAAATATAAACACCACACAGGCCAAATCTGACCCACATGCCTTGAGTTTGACACCCCTGAGCTAGAATGAATCAGGAACACTTTTTTTTTGAAAATTTTATTGATTTTTAAAAACAAACATAAACAAACAAAACATAAAAACATAAAACATCTTTTTTGAAAGCAGCTTGATCCTGGGTTACATCTCTTCATACAGACACAAATTCAAGTTCATGCTCATTTTTATATACCATTCCATATCTTATTACCATTCTACATTTTCTATATAGCTTCTCCCCTCTTTTAACTTTCTAAAATTTTATTTTATTTATTTCATTTCAATTCAGATCATTATACTTATATTCTTTGTCTGTCCTGTTTCAGCTGTCTATTATCTTTTCTCATTGAACAAAATTTCTCCTGTAATCACTGATTGGAGTATGACGCCTTTATATCTTTCCCCTAAAATTATAACACTTAATACATAACTTCCATTCGGATTCTGCTTGGTACATTCTAAAACTACACACTGTATTTTAAAAAAAGAAAAAATTATGAATATATAATATAATTAAAACAATCCGTACCAATTCAATTCTATCGTTAATATTAATATTCATTTAAATCTTGAACATTTTACACATTACTTTTCAAATAGGTATCATACTTCTATGGGAACACTTATAAACTTTCCATAGTTACTTCCCCCCCACTTCACTTATATTTTATAAAACATTGAATAATTAAAATGTTCCCATTCCTTCCTAATTGAATTCTCTCATTTATTTCATTCATTTATTTTGTTCACAAAAGTTTCACTGAATTACACTGACTATTTTATCCCACTTTTTAATCATATGTTGTTTCCAATTTTCTAACATTATTTCTAATACAAATATAACAATATAATCTTATGTACCTTTGCAGAATCGCCTTTTCAATTAAATTTTCACCCATTATCTCTGAATAAGTCCTGTTTCTTTACATCTTGCTCCAAAACTTTGTAACTTCTCTTCCCTTCCTCCCTCCCTTGCTTCTTCTCTCTCCCCTTTTTACCCCTTTGTCTCTCCACCTCCATTTCCCTCTTCTGTATTCCCCTTTTCTGTTGCTTTCTAACATTATATCCACTTTTCACATTATTTTTCCCTTTTTTGGCTGTTTTTTTAGGTCTTAAATTTTCCATTCTCTTTCCCCCCTTTCCCCTTTCTTCCCCAGATAAAGTTACTTGTTCATTAAACATGGCTTCTTCTTTGTCCCAATCTTCTTGTTGCGCAGTCTTTTCTTGTAATTTCTCATAAGTACAGATCACCATTTCTAAGAATTGAAAAATGGAGCCAAGAGAGCCCTTCCCTTCTTGTTCCTCTTCTTTATATTTTTTAAATTCCATTTTCAGTTCATCCACAAGTGATACCATTGTAGAATTTTTTTAAACAACCACCCAATTGTTTTTAGTCATTCAAATATAATTTCCAGAAGTCCCAAAGTCACCAAGCAATCCAAATACAGACAAGCTGTTTCTTTTAACACTTTCTTCTTTTTTCACTTTCTCTTCCTGGGGTTACTATTTAGTTGCAGAGTTCCAGTTAAAATGTATCTTTTAGAAGTCTTATTAAGATTTAACTTTAGATTCTTTTGAATTCCAGGCAGACTCCTCCTTCCAAATCCTGCCCTTATTCTTTTCCTCTCCCTTCCCACTTATAGCAAGAAAAAAAAAATAGTGTTCAGAAATCTTTGTTGTCCCCTTGGCATTTAATTATATTTCCAGTTTAATTACCTATTGGTGCCAAAGCGGATTTTTTCGATTTCTCATTCATCTCTCTTCGCTGTCAACGTAAGGAAGGAGAGTGAAAAAAAAACTTTCACTTTTCACTTTCATTCGCTGCTTCCGAGTCTTCTTTGGGAGCGATGTATCTTTTATAAAATTTAAATTCCAGGATACCTTAGTTATTGCTTCTTATCCCGGTCAGCCAAAACTTTCACTTCTTAACCTCCTCCTGCACCTTCTTTTCCAGATGAGTGCTTCTTTTGAGGCGGCCATTTCTGACCGCCGCTCTTACCGCCTTCAGGAAAGGGAGTTTAGCCGGCTGAGGAGGAAAGATGAGGCTTTCCTCGACCCTGCTGGGATCTCCTCCCTCTTCACCACCTCTACAGGGTGGCTTAGCCCCGAAGCCAGCTGGCTTGGGGCGCTCCAGCGGCAAGCCCAGGCAGAAACCACACACGATCGCGGATTCCTGCCTGCCGCCGAAGCCCTGCAAACCGAAAGTCTCCGAATCAGGAACACTTTCATGCTGGACTCAACCTACAGCTGCTGTCAGATTTCCTTGCAGGAAATGGCAAAACGTCAGTCTTCCAAATTTATCACAGGCTGATTACATTTAAAACTTAGTTGAAGTTTGATCCAGCAACATACACAACTGCCTATGTAAATAGCAGGACCATCTTTTCAACCACCCAAGAACAACATCTAAAACATCTGGAATTGGTATTCCAATTTTGCCAGTAATGGAGGAATGCTTCTACCTAGTCTGTCTGTCTGTCAACAAATTTCTTACAAACTGGTAAGTCTAAATAGTGACGGACCCAGAACAGACCCTTTACACTCCATACAATACTTTCTCCCATTGTGGAAAGTAATGCTACACACACCACCAAAGTCATGGAACTGGATTTTGGGTTCTTGACAACCAAGTTGTCTTTACAACTGGATACAGTATCCTGCGGCCATGTCACTGTGTTTTGTGAGTTCTTGTTGGTTTCTGGCAAAAAAAATGATCATTCAGAAAAGTGGGTTCACACAATAGTGATGTTTGCTTAATTACCACAGATTTGCTTAACAATTGTGATTTACTTACAATGATCACTGAAAAAATGTCATAAAATCAGATCCTGTAATGACCCAGGACACAGCAGAGATAACACAGGCAGCTGGCAGTTCAACCTACCCCTTTATTGCTCCAAATTTCCCCAGACGCACCCATGTTTCTGACAAGTCCCAGAGCAAAATGATGACACACCCACTCATACACCTCAAGCAGCCTCTGGCTGCAAATAGTCCAGCCCAAAGCTGTGAGCACCATGGCTGCAAAGCAAGAAATCTAGCAGGGCAAATTGAGGAGTCCAGGAATCAAAGGAGCAAGACAAGTAACCAGAAATTCAGAAAGAATGTAAGGAATTCAGGAAAGTTCAAATGTCGGCACTCAACTCTCCATGAATTCAGTGTTCGTTCCCAACAAATGCCTCTCCCCACAGTATCTCCTTAAGTCTCAGTCTCCAGATGTGCCTTGTGAAGAAGGGCAGGGTGCTCTCCTCCTGAGTAGCCGGGTCAGTCTTGCCTTCTCGCTTTCTTTCTACTCTCCTTGCTCAAGGATCAGGAGAGGGGTGTCCCTGCTCACTGCTTGAGCTCTGTCTCTCATGTTCACTATTTAGCTTCTCTTGGTCATCTTGCCCCCATTCCTCCCTTCCTACAAGCCATCTCAATCCTGAAAGGCCCTGGCCTGAGTGGGGCTGCTCCTCTCCATTTTCCTCCAAAACCAACAGTCACCCCCTCGATCTTTGTCGGCTCCAGTTCCAGCTCGTTTCCCCCCACAGATTCAGGGTCTGATGGGGACATGACAGATCCAGTCATAAGAGTGCCCTGACTTATTATCTCAATAACCATGGACCGGAAATCCAGTCCTAACTGCATTCATAAGTCAGGGACTATCTGTAATGCTACACTTTTTGCATGTTCCATAAGTGTTAAGTGTCAGTTATTAGTATATCTATTCGTAACTATTTCTAAAAATTATAAAAGTCTTAAACCAACCTAGGACAGAAAATTAGCGAATGGCCTACAAAGCACAATTCTACATTCACTGACACTAACCATTTTCCAGTTCACGTTCAACCTTATATGATTGGAATCATGTATGCAGGGAGATTACACACACACATTAAAATTAAAGAAGGGCTTGTTCCATCTTCCCAGGAGCCTCACAATTAACTGAACGGAATCCCCAAGAACTTCAACTTTCAACTTCAACTCAGGAAATTTAGGAATAATTTAAACAGGAAAGATTTCAGGAATTTGCTGAAAAGATAGGTAAAATGCTTAGTTAGAAATAAACTTGAATCTATTTTCCAGGTGTGGGCTTGTACCTTTGTTTCTAGTCATAATTACAAGTTTTATGTCGTGTGTTTTATAGAACCTGGCATTTTGTAAGAGCTACCTTTCAATTAGGATCAGTCCAGCATCATCGTGTGTGTGTGTGTGTGTGTGTGTGTCTGTGTCTGTGTGTGTGTGTGTGTGTGTGTGTGTGTGAGAGAGAGAGAGAGAGAGAGAGAGAGAGAGAGAGAAGAGGCTGCGCGAGCCGTGACTACACAGGAGGCTAATGGAAAAGAGATCAAAACACAAACGGCCCAGGAGATTACAACGCAGGACCCAGGATACCACAACAAAAGAACTCGTAAGCCCATCACATAACCCATTACCCAAGCCGTTAAAACACGAGAGGCTAATGAAAAAAAGATCACTACAAAACAAACGACCCAGGAGATTACAGCAGAAGATCCAGGATATCTCCACAAGAAAACTCACAAGTCCATCACACAGCCCATTATACCAACATCAACTCCATCAACCAATCAAGAGGCAGCAGCGCAGCCAACCAGCCCAGCACACCAGCCCCCACCACCAGTATTTATGGAAAGACGGCAGCTCCGTTCACACACTGCTTGCACTGGCATGAAGCTGAAAGCACCAGCCTGAGGATGGCGAGTGGGACCTCGCCGAAACGTCACCAAGATACTCTTAATCTTACACAGGAAAAGACCCAAACACACCTAGACCTACATACCTGTACCCGTGAAAATCTACAAAAATCTACATACATACATACATACATACATACATACTTATGGATCTTTGGTTATTCGGGTTTTCTCCCGCATAAGATTGGAAGTATCTAGGCGACGTTTCGATGAAGTCTCATTCATCATCTTCAGGCTTGTGTCTTCAGCTTTGTGCTTCTCAGAGTAATGTGAGCTTGCAGCTGCTTCTTCCTTTTAACTGCTCGTGGGAGTGTGACTTGATTGGGTGGGGGCTTGGCTGTGTTCTGATTGGCTGGGGGTGTGTTCTCATTGGTTGGGGGTTTGGCTGTGTTCTGATTGGTTGGGGGATTGGCTGTGTTCTGATTGGCTGGAGGTGTGTTCTGTTCAGGTGGGGGCTTGGTTGTGCTCAGGTTAGTCTTAGTTGCTGGGGGATTTGAGCTGGTGAGCTGTGATCCTGCTGTTTGGCTTCGCGTTCGTGGTCGTGCCGCATCTTCATGGTGGGCGTCAGTTCGCTTCATGTATGGGTCGGAGGGGTTTGAAGCGGGTAGTGATGCAGCTGCGGAGCGGCTTCTGGTCCGTGGTCTTGTCTCATCTTCTGTGTGGGTGTGAGTCTGCTTTCTACTTGGAAGTGTGGTGGTAGCATCTTGTGTGGCCCTCGTGGGTGTGGGTCTGGTGTCATTCTTCATGTTAGGTACTCGTCTGTTCATGAGGGCGGGTTTCCAAATGGCTGGTAGGCGGGAGGTGTCATCTCGTTTATTCATGCTGTGTGGGCGTTTTTCTATCTCTATGGCTTCTCTGATTATTCTGTTGTTGAAGTGTTCAGTTTTGGCGATAGTTCTGGTATTTTTAAAGTCAATCTCATGTCCTATGGCTTTGAGGTGTTGGACCAGGGAAGAGGTCGGTTCTTCTTTTTTGATTGAGTTCTTGTGTTCTTCAATGCGTGCACTTATTCTTCTGTTAGTTTGTCCAATGTATGTGGTGGGGCAGGCGGTGCAAGGGATTTCGTATACTCCTTGGTTTTCTAACTCGATTTTGTCTTTAGGGTTTCTTAGGATGGTGGATATTTTTCTGTTTGTGCAGAATGCTGTTTTAATGTTGTGTTTTTGGAGGATCTTGCTGATTTTGTCTGTAGTGCCTTTTATATATGGGAGGAGGGCTTTGCCGTTCTCTTGTTCTCTGTCTTGGATTTTGGTTGGGGTTTCTTAATCCAAAAAGAAACCCTAACCAAAATCCAAGACAGAGGACAAGAGAACGGCAAAGCCCTCTTCCCATATATAAAAGGCACTACAGACAAAATCAGCAAGATCCTCCAAAAACTAATCCAAAAAGAAACCCCAACCAAAATCGACATGAAATTGACTTTAAAAATACCAGAACCCACATAGCATGAATAAACGAGGTGACACCTCCCACCTACCAGCCATTTGGAAACCCACCCTCATGAACAGACGAGTATCTAACATGAAGAATGACACCAGACCCACACCCACGAGGGCCACACAAGATGCTACCACCACACTTCCAAGTAGAAAGCAGACTCACACCCACACAGAAGTTTAACGAGCAGTTAAAAGGAAGAAGCAGCTGCAAGCTCACATTACTCTGAGAAGCACAAAGCTGAAGACACAAGCCTGAAGATGATGAATGAGACTTCATCGAAACATCACCTAGATACTTCCAATCTTACGCGGGAGAAAACCCGAATAACCAAAGATCCACATACAAATACCCACGAGAACCTCAGAAAACAAATATGCATACATATACATACATACATACACACACACACACACACACACATTATAATATAGCTCAATATTTCCCAATATTCTAAACCTGTTATTGATTACACAAAGATCTTAATTTTTGACAATCATGATATTGTCAATTATTTTATTAATCATTTTATCAGACACCTTCATCACTAAATGTTCTTATCTTTAGTTGGATTTATATTATCAGTTAAATTTACTGTGCAATGCATGACCTCCTTTTCTGTGAACTTCGATCGTCTCTATTGTATCAGCCACTTTGCCTTCTGTTCCTCTCTGTCTTTAGCATCACCGAGGGAAAGTGGTCTGTAATTAGTAATCAGTTCCACAAAGTTCTTAAACACCTGTTCCGGCTTCTTCCCATTCTGACTCCAAATGTCTTGAATCTATTTAGTTCCATTTTCTCTGTCGTCTCCTTGTTCACTATTCGCTCTATTTCAGAAAATTAGTTAGCTTGGGCAAGCCCTTCAACCCAACACCGCTTTCACCACCACCAAATCGCTGCTGCTTTTCGAGCTCCAACCCGATTTCACTTGGAGACTATCTCTTTCACCCTTTACGATTTACGAACCTTCTTTTCAGGCTGTCACTTTTCATCACTCTCGATCCTCACACTGCAGAGTCCGATCGATGCCAGTCTGTTATTCCAAGTTCTTGCTTCTTTTCAGTTGGATTCAGATCCGTCATTAAGAAATGACAGGCGCTTGCACGCTGGACTAGAAGGGTATCCCTTCATTGCAGGGGCAGTCGCTCTCCACCACACTGTCCTCGGTTTTCCCTCCTCCACTTCGAATCTCTTCAAGACTTGCGTAGCCCTGTGGGGTCCCCCCAACGTATAGTTTTGGAGTAAAGGAATGGAGCCCATTCTTCTTTCCGCACACTGTCACAACGTCACCACTGGAAGTCTCCCAAGTCCAACTTCTCCCTTGTCAGATCTCTGGAGATGAGGAAGGGGTGGCGGGGGAGATGAGTGAGGGAAGGCTGCCCCAACAAGCCAGCATCCTTCTCACACACAACTGGAAACAGGAATTTCCTTTTGAGAAGGGCCAGTCTTCCTCGTGAAGGACAGGGGGCGTTTGCTCTCCAGAGATCTATCAAGGCAGAAATTGGGCTTAGAGGAAACTGCTTCCTGCAAATTTTCTCTTCCATGCTTCCACATACAGCAGCATTGTCCTCCACTTCCTGCTTTGCTGGAAGGAGACACCAGACAGGGAAACGCCAATGATGTCTGGGATTGGAACAACATCTCCTTTAGCATGCTGTGCACACAATTCCAAATTTGGAAACTTTTATTCACATCTGAATTTGCAAACTGCCAATCATATCTGGGCTTGGGGAGAAGGTCTTCTCCTTTCTCTGTGGATAAAAGTCCCCAAACTCAGCATATGGTGTGTGTGTGTGTGTGCGTGCGCACGCATGTGTGTACATATACATGTGCACACTTGGCTGCCAGCAGTTTGAGGAGGCAAGGAGCTTGTGGGGCACCAAATTGTCCCTACATTGAGTTGGCTGGTGCGACTTATTTTGCCTCGACCCACCGTTCTCAGTCAGTCATATCTAGCGAGCGGCGTTGAGCCTTCCATGCCCACCCAGCCATGACCACCCAGTTGCGGCAACCCCGCTGTGACCACCCAGCCATGCCAACCTGGCCATTGTGAGCCATCATAGACTTACATGCAGCTGGCCCTCTGAGGGCAAATATAATGCTGATGTGGCCCTTGATGAAATTGAGTTTGACACCCCTGATAAAAAATGCTGAAACAGATATAAAAAATTGTCTGGCCACAAATTGTACCTGTTGGATCAGAAAGATATATGGATCAGAATTACTTCCAAATCTACTATTTTCAGAAGAGTGTGATTCTATCCCAGAATTATGATCCATTCAACAATGACTACTTTTATCTTAGTTAGCTGTTCTCCATATTAATTAGGTGGAATTTTCTTACAAAAACACTAGAATGGAATCAGACTCCCTTTGAAAAATCATCAAACTATACAGTGTCAGCGTTCCAGAGAAAATCCATTCCTTCCAGTAACTCCAAGACACACGCCATCTCAAAGCAAGTTTATTAGAACAGTACCTGGCACATACTGGGGAAGTCCAGAACTGATTTTGTCCCTGGCTTCCCCACACAGTCCCAAGCTACAACCCCCACCTTTTTTCCCTCATCACCAGATCACGTGCATCAATCCCACAGTAAGTTTTATTCTTCTCTGCGCCACACTCTGTACCTTGAACTATCAAAATAATATATTTTGTCTACTAAGAGCTACTCAATTTACATCACCCCCTCACACATTTTTCAACTGTGTGGCAGCGATGAATTCCATAGATGACAGGTGTCCCCCCCTTGAAATACCCTTCTCTAAGAAAGTAAGAAACAAAATACAACCAGGGGTTAATGCATTGTCCTTAACCCCCTCTCCCCACTCCACGAGGACCCTTCAGTTTGTGGGCGAATTCCTCATGGAACTGGCTAACCAATCTATCTGCATGTACATCCCAAATTTTTACCCAAGTAGCGTCTGATATAGGGTAAGCCTTCCATAAGACCAAATATTGTAACCATCCTCAGTGTAATCTAGAATCGAGGATTTTCTTGATTTCATAATGTGTCTCACCCTGTACGGTTAATGGTTTAGGAGAAGCGATTGGTATTGGTCTTATCAGTGATGTAACAGCTGGTTTTAATAAACTACTATGGAACGCTGGGTGAATTCTTCCTAATAGTCAGGGAAGACTTAATTGGACCGTGACCGGATTATTTTTGAAATCGGGAATGGACCTAAGAATTTTGGGCACAACTTCTTACTAGGAAGTTTCAATCTAAGACATTTGCTTGCCAAATATACTTTGTCTCCTACTTTAAACAGTGGTTGGAGGGGTCTATGTTTGTCCACCTGTTTTTTGTAATCTTTTGCAGCTTCAGTCAAAGCTTTTTTTGTATCCTCCCAACCTTTTTTTAATGAGTTCATCCATTCTGTTAGCGACATGGATGTGGGAGGTTCTTTAGGTAATTCTGGCATAGGGACAAATCCCATGCCAGTGTTGATTTGGAATGGAGTCAAGCCTGTGCTGCTATGTAATGCATTATTATAAGCAACCTCTGCAAATGATAATTCAGCCCAGTTTTCCTGTTTATAATTTACAGAGCATCTAATGTACTGTTCAACCATGGCGTTCGCTCTTTCTGCTGCTCCGTTGCAAGCCGGATGGAATGCTGAGGATAACCCTTGGGAGGACCCAATAGACTTTAAGAACTCCCTCCAGAACTTAGCAGTAAATTGTACCCCTCTGTCTGATATTATTCTATGAGGTAGTCTATAGATATGCTCCACGAACAGTTTTGTAAGCATTTTTGCAGATGAAAGTCCTTTGCAGGCTGTAAAGTGGGCCTGCTTAGAGAATAAGTCAATAACAGTCCAATGATTGTATTCCCCCCACTCTCAAATAATTCTATGATAAAGTCCATTGCGATATCTTCCCACGGCTGTGTTGGTTCAGCTACTTGTTGGAGGAGTCCAGGGGTTTTTCTACTTCTGTTTCATCGTGGCACAAATTGAGCAACTTTTTACATAGTCCTCTATGTCAGGTTTCATTTTTGGCCACCAGAACTGTCTCTTGACTAAATGTAGGGTTTTTAAGAACCCGAAGTGGCCCCCCAGCCACGAGTTGTGGTTACACTTTATTACCACTACTTAGGTTGGCGGGTACATAAAGTTTAGTTCCTTTCCAAGCCAGTCCCTCATTCATTGTTAATTCGGTTTGATAGTCCGAAAACCAGGGATCGGTCAATAGGGCAGCTATCAACTCCATGGTCAGTTTGTCTTCCAGGCATTTGGGGTTATGGTTGGCTTGGCCTGGAGTAGTTACTTGGCCTGCCGATTGAGCTTCTGATATCAAAGCCTGTACTATTTCCTCTCAGTGACTGTCAAATTGGGGTTTCCTGAAGAGGGCGTCTGCCAAGATGTTTTTCCCTCCGGGGATATATTTCATGTTGAAGTTGAACCGCTTGAAGTATTGAGCCCAGCGGACTTGTTTAGGAAATAGTTTCTGAGGGGTCTTTAGAGTCTCAAGGTTTTTGTGATCAGTCCACACCTCAAACGGCTCCTTCACCCCTTCTAGGAAATGGTTCCAACAAAGCCCATCATACTGCAAATGCTTTTTTCTCCCAGACTGTCCATCTTCGCTTGTGTCCGTTAGCTTTTTGGACACATAAGCACAAGGCATCAGTCGGTTCTGAGAGTCCTTTTGTAGCAGAACACTACCATCACATCACTAAACATTAGCTTGGACTATAAAAGGACTGGTTGGGTCTGGGTGCTGGAGAATGGGCTCAGCTGCAAAGAGGTGCTTTAAGGTTTCAAATACTTTCTGACAGTCCCTGGTCCAAGCAAGGGGTTGACTGGGATTCGGTTTGGTGGGTGAAGGGCCCATTTTTAATAACTCTGTCAAAGGAAGGGCAACCTCGGCAAAAGAAGGAATTAATTGTCTATAGAAATTGGCAAAACCCAAAAAGCTTTGAAGTTGCTTTCGGGTTTTTGGTGGTTGCCAGTCCAGCATGGCTTTCACTTTTCCAGGGTCCATCTCAATTCCCAGGTTGGATATTCAGTAGCCTAAGTAATCTAGCGACTCCTTGTGGAATTCGCATTTTGACAGCTTTACATATAACTTGGCAGCTAGAAGTTTTCAGGACTTGTCTGACCAATTTGACAGGTTCCTCAATTGTTTTGCTGAATATAAGGATATCATCTAGGTATATGAGGATCCCCCGGTACAGGTGTGGATGTAACACTTCATTGATGAGTTGCATAAATACTGCGGAGGGCCTCCTGAAGTCCGAAAGGCTTCACTTTGAATTGGAAACTACCCAAAGGGCAGTTAAAGGCTGCTTTCCATTCATCTCCCTCTTTTATGCGGACTCGGTAGTAAGCTTCTCTCAGATCTAGCTTGATGAAGATCTGTGCCTTTTGACAGGTGGTTTAATAAGTCCTTCATAAGGGGGAGATGATACATGTTTTTGACGCACACAGCGTTCATGCCCCTAAAATCAACACATAACCTCAACTCGCCATCTTTCTTTTCCTAGAACAGCACTGGTGGCCAATTTAGATTTGGCAGGTTCAATGAAACCTCTTTCCAAATTGCTATCAATGTATTTCCTTAATTCAGTCATTTCAGCCAGTGTCATGGAATACATTTTTGGTTTTGGTAGTTTTGCTCTGGGTTCTAATTCTATGGCACAATCCGGGGGTTGATGGGGAGGTAAAATATTACATTCCTCTTCACTGAATGCCTCAGCCAAGTTTCTATATTGTCTGTGCACCTGTGGAGTATCTGGAAGAGGGTCCGAGGTGGTGGTTGCTGCTTCAGTTTTTGGACCCAGGTTGGATGGTGGTTTCTTAGTGGGAGGAAGGGGGAGAAATGGGCCCACTCCAATGATGATTTTCCAGAATCCATCCTCCCACTTGATGGTAGGGGCCCATTTATCTAGCCAAGCAAGTCCCAATATGACAGATTCTGGCATTCTTGGAGCTACTATAAAACGTATGAGTTCGCAGTGAGGACCCATCTGCAGTTTGATTGACTCTGTCTCTTGGGAGGCTGGGGTCCCCCCAATTAATGGCCCATCCACTTGTTCAAATGTGATTGGGCATTTTAGTAGTTCAGTCTTTATGCCCAATTGTTCAACGATGGGGAGCCCAATAAAGCATCTCGAGCATCCAGTATCTATGACCACTTCTAATTCCCCTGCCTCTCCCATGACAGGCACCACTAACTTCACTTTGACAGTAAAAGGTGTGATGGGTGCACTCACCATAGGATCATCTTCATCAGTGGATTGTCCAAGGAGGCTGTGTTGGTCTGGAAGGTTGCTGCTTTCTTCTGCGTGGAGAAGACCCTCTATGGCAGGGGTTCCCAACCTGGGGTGCTTGCACCCCCTGGGGGTGCGAGACAATATTCCAGGGGGTGCAAGAAAAGTCCAGGTAAATAATAGGATATTGGCTATATGTTGGCATTTTTATTCCAGGGGGTGCGATGTTTGAGTGAAATTTCTTTAGGGATGCGGGACGAAAAAAAGGTTGGGAACCACTGCTCTATGGTATGTCTAGCAAAGCAGGTAGTGTCGGGGGGCTTTCTTTGACTCTTCCGGCTCCTGGTGGCTGCATCAGATCTCAGTTGTGGAGCTTGTAGAACAGGTGCAGGGGCCAGACAGTCGGCTGCTCTATGGCCACCCTGGCCACAACGGTAACACTTTATCATTCTGGTGGTTTGGGTGGGAGCAGTTTCAGCAGGTCTGGTCAGTGTCGCCTGCCCACAGTTCTCCTAGGAGGACCTTCAGGTAGGGGTGTTTTTTGCTGGTTGATGTTGCAGTCTGAATTGAACGTGGCTGCATACCATGCTTGCAGGGTCTCTGGTATTCCCCTAATGTCGCAGGCCTTCTTTACTTTTGGGTTAATGGCATTTTTTAAAAAGCACAAGATTAATTTTTCAGGCCAATCTATGAGGTGGCTTGCAACCCTTTTAAAGTCCCATATAAACTCTGATAAGGATCGTTTGCCCTGTTTCATTTCCATTAATTTGTCATCATTTTCAGCCACTCTATTACAATTCTCAAATTTGAGTCTCAGCAATTGAAGGAACACATTAATATCCTGTAGTTCTGGGGCCTGTTTGTAGTGCAATTGCACCACCCAGTCAGAAGCATCCCCCTCATTCATCCCATCTGTTATTGCAGTAACTAGATCCCGTTCGGTTGCATGTTGGTCTCCAAATTGGTCTATGTGAGACCAGATTTGTGTGAGGAAATAAGAAAATTGTTCAGGGCGTCCTTCAAAATTGGCCCTGAACTTCATCTGGTCTCTCTGGGGCCAGGCCGTTGCTGGCACTGGCATCCACTGGTACTGGATCCACCCTTGACCAGGAGAAAATCCCCACCCTGGAGGGATACTTTCCGCAGGGGGTAAATTTCCTTCTGGGTGTAGGAGAGAAGAAGATTGCTACATACCTGTATTAGGTTGCATCTCTCATCTCTCCCTTGAAATCTGATCCTGTTGGCCTTCCGATATAATTGGAGCTTCGTGCCTTGATGGCTTGATGGAATGAATTCTTTAGATAGCTTTCTCTCTGGTCCTGTCTGACAACTCCAGGAATCTGTGTCTTCGGGCCGGGTTCCTAAAGCTTGTCTCTCTTCCACATGCCTTAACTCCTCCAAAGTGGGGCTGGGGGATTCAATTAATCTTCCAGCGGGGCCTCCCCAATGCCCTTCTGACCCACCTCCCGTGCTGGCTGAGTATTCAGATTGATTCATAGTTGAAACAAATCCTGGGGGTCAACCACCCCCTGACAGCTCCCTTGTTAGAGTTCCGGACTAATGTCAGCATTCCAGAGAAAATCCATTCCTTCCAGTAACTACAAGACACACGCCATCTCAAAGCACTTTTATTGGAACAGTACCTGGCATATACTGGGGAAGTCTGAAACTGATTTTTTTTCCCAGCTTCCCCACACAGTCCCCAGCTACAACCCCCACCTTTTTTCCCTCATCACCAGATCACATGCACAAATCCCACAGTAAGTTTTATTCTTCTCTGCGCCACACTCTGTAACCTTGAACTATCAAAATAATATATTTTGTCTACTAAGAGCTACTCAATTTACATCACCCCCTCCCACATTCTTCAACTGTGTGGCAGCAATGAATTCCATAGCTGACATACAGGCTATAACCATTCTTTATATAATCTTAATTTTCCTGGTAAAGCAGGGATGTTAAACTCAAGGCAGGAGGGCTAGATCTGGCCCTCATGGTGCTTAGATCTGGCCCACAGGGCCACCCTGGAAACAGTGAAGGACCAGCCTGCGGTGCCTCTGCCAGCGAAAACAGAGCTCAAGAGGGCTGCACACGAGCCTCCCAACCTCTGTTTTCACTGGCACAGCACTCAGGCCACCACAGGCGCTCCCAACACAAGTGACATTGAGCTGCTCCCCCCCAGACAACACAAGATCAAACACAATCCTGATGTGGCCTTCAATGAAATCGAGTTTGACACCCCTGTGGCAGAGCACCTACATTTCCATTTGCTCCTAGAGATGTTCTTGGACTTGCCCGATTTTGTATTTGAATCTAAACTGAGCAAGAATTCCTAAATGATTCTTTGCAGTTTTCTGATTAATTCAAAAAGATTTAATTAATGATGAATGAATGATGAAGGCAAAGCAAGGAAAAATACAGATTGTTTTCTTCAAATAATTTACCAGACATGCTGTCTGATACAATCCTATAACAAAAAGCTACCCTAGTACTATCCCAGTGCTATTTAGGAAGGACAAAACTGATGACCAGATTAAATCATGGAAGTTCACAAGGCATCTAGTTCAACTTTCTGCCAATGAAAGAAAATTATGTGACAAAATCTCTCAGAAGTGACTATCTAGCCCCTGCTTGCAATTTATCCATGTTATACTATCAAGAAATTCTCTCATCTTTAATCATGTACTAATTGTTTTTTAGCTTTATACATTTTCATGTTTATCTCTTATTTTTTTTAACTGCTGGCCTTCGGCTGCAATTTAAAAAATGATATTATTTAATATGAACTATATGGAGAATGACTTCCGAAGCACCTGCCGTTTGACTACCTCAACACATGCTAGGCATTTTCTGTGAGGGATAGAGGTGGAATGTCACTCTGTATCACAGCCATTTACTGCCCAAAGTGCTAATTTCAACATACTTACACAAATCAAGGAAGAAAATAGTTTGTTCGCAGTAAGGATTTTATTTTTTTAAAAAACCTCTCAATTAAAAAAAGACTGCCACAATACAACTGTTATCTAGGGTGGGAGCATCAACAGTCCTGAATAGCTTGTAGTTAGAGGAGAAAAAACATCCCATAACATAAGTAGGTGTCTTTGAATTCTGAGCAACGTCACTAAAACAGATTTGGTGGGGTGAAAAAACTTTTCCTTCTGGATTATATTGTTCTGTTCTGGACCTTACTTGCAACTACCATAATCTACCATCTCAACAGAAAAAAATGCTATTATGACTGAGACAGAAAATATTCTTTAATGTCTATTAGCCTGGAGGATAAAAGCAAATATCAAGGTAACTTGCAAAGAGGGAGAATATACCTTTTGGTTTTACTACTCGTGATTTATTATCCAAAATTGTTAGGTTTTCAACAAACAAATATGAATATTTCCCCAAAGGCATTATTAACAATTAATAATCATTACACTGGGTGCCTTGTTTACCTGACCTTCTGTAAATTCAGCTGCCTTGTAATTAGGGCCATATTTTGCACATTTATATATTTGTATGCACAAGATTTGACTCATTCATTCATCCATTAAAATTTGTTTGACAGACCTAGAAGGATAATCAGGGTACAATTTGTATTTACTGGATTATAGAAAATTGCCCAAACTGTTAAGTTCAAGGAAAACACATTCTTGTCTCTCTCTTGTGACTGATGTAAAAGCAATTACACATCAGAGGATGCCCCAAGACACTCTGAAGGAGCAGCAAAGCTTTTACAATCTGGTGTCTTTTGCAGTATTTTATTCTTTAAAATGGTGACTGGTTTTAAAGACTATCTGGGGGGAAAAGCAACCTAGCATATCTTGTCTAAGCAATACATTATTCTGTAGTTCAAATAGTAAAGTAATTTCCTAGAAAAGTTAAAATGTATTTACTACTAACTTTGTCAAAAATGAAAAGATTAATTCCTTTGTATGTCAGCTTCTCTTGTACAAGAGTTTAGGCTGTTAAAATGTGACATATCAAGCATTTTTTTCTGGAAAAGAGAGAGAATGTTATGTGACATTAAATAAGAAAGGTAAATTAATACTAAAAATATCACAATTAGTATCATTACTATCTTCAAAGTAATAATTATAGTTTATTCAGGACGGAACTTAAATTCAGATTAATTTCAGTACAAATGTGGTATCAAATATTTTTACAAAAATATTTGTAAATATTTGTAAACAAAAATTCAGTGGTTTTGAGGAAAGTGAAGGTCACTGATATAATCATCATCTACTGTACTCCAATTTGTGGCCAGGAGTGACATAATCAGATTGCCTATGAGTGTTCAGTGAGTACTGTTTCTTGAACAGGGAGCATCCTTCTTACAATTGCCATTTCTGAGAACTATCAACATGCTCTCTAAATTTCTGATGCTCTCACCATCGCAAAACTGTTCCTTTCCTCTGCAGTCTTCATTTACGAAGTTATGAGGCCATTTATTGATCATTCCAACTGGTAGGGATATTATGTACTGCATTAATACCCCAAATGATAAATTCCACAAAATTATTAGGATAGTGATTAATCAAGAAGTTTCAAACAAATTGTTTTTCAACTTTGGTTTATATAATGGCAGGGATCTTTCAAGGATGTAGATGAAGAATGTTCCCTAGCAATCAGATAACATCCTGAAAAGATCTAGAATGCTATGATTGGTGTGTAGGCACATGTGCACACACATGTGCACACACACACACAGGTACGTATATAAGCATATCTTATTGTACTTATGAAAATATTGTACTTCAAATTTTCTCTTTTTCCTCAAACTCTTGGTTATTTCCTTCCAAGTCAAGAAATGTATTAAGTTCTTAACTGACCAGATTGAGTCTAATTATTCTGATATTTTGTTAATGAAAACAGGATGTAAAATCCTTGCTCTAAGATTCACCACAGAATATCTATATACATTTCAGAAGTTAAATGAAATATAATTTCATATAAAAGTTTAAGCACCTCTGGGTCAAATTATTTTCAATGAATCCCTAAGTAAATAGAGGCTCTGCATGAGATACAGTTAAACATCTTTCTGCAAATTTGCATCCATCCATACTATTTATATGCAGTTGTTTACAAATTCAAAATAAGAAAACAGTGAATATGGCAGGTGCAGAAGTTGGACATCCTTTCAGTCAGTAGTTTGTAACATCTCCTCAGGCAGAAATAACAGCTTTCAAACATTTCCTGTAGTCAACTAAGTGTCTTTCTATTTTTGCTTTAGGAATGTTTTCCCATCCTTTCTTGAAAAAGTCTACTAGCTTAGAAATATTCTTAGATGTCTTGACATGAAATGTATGCTTAAGATCTCTCCAAAGCTTTTCAATAATATTAAAGTTTGTATATAAGTATTGTATGGTTAGTTTGGAAGTATGTTCCAGACTGCTCTTAATTTCTTCATTAAATATTGGACATTAGCTCAAAAATCAAGAAAAACCTCTTTTAAAACAAGCTGGACAGATTTACAAAATAAAAGCTGGTCACTGCAAATAACCTGGTGAAAAGTTTAATTGACACTGAAACAGCTATCCATCAGTCTACCATTCAGTTTATATAACCATCTTCAGGAGAGCATTATCAGCAGAAAACCTTTTCTCTGGCCTCATCACAAAAGACATAGCCTAAGATACACAAAAAGAAAAGACAAGTTGCCATGATATAGTTCTACATTTTATCTCCTTAATTAAGTCCTTTCCACCTCTTCATTTGAGCAAAACAAATGCCCACTAAAGTATTCTTTCAGTTAAAAAAAAAATAGAAATTGCATGTTACTAAGATTATATGGCAGAAGATATAAGCCAAAAGGTGCAATTTCATCATTGCCTCTTGGATGGTTCATAAATTGTGAAGCCTAGCAGTGGGTTGTAGCAAGTTTTTCTTTGCACTTCTGATATCTGCTTAATCATTATTTCAACACAGACAAGGAAGAGGTAGAAAGGACTCTCTGAACAAAGTGTGGAGTTACTGACTTTTATAAGGCATTTGACAAAGCCGATCATAGTTGCCTTCTTGATAAAACTTTAAAACATGAAAAAGTCTGAATACCAGACCAATACATAATGGACTGAACAATAATATCTAACATGTGGTCCTTAATGGATCTATTTTTGCATACAACTCAGGAATTCTGACCTGGTCAAGTCTCTTCAACATATTTATAAATGACTCAGCAGGGGAATGGAAGGATGACAATTCAAACCTCTAAAGTAGGAAACTGCTAACATCCTAGAAGATAAGGTCAATGTTCAAAGGATCTTGATTGACTTGAACATTTGGGCCTTTTCTAACAAAATGCACCTTGATTGCAAGAAACACAGGCTTCTGGACTTAGGTAGAAAAAAAAGCCAACGTAAAATTGAGTCAAAAGAACAGATACATTGAATTTCTAGAAAGTTATATACTGGTCAGATGCACTCAAATACTGTGTCACGTTTTAGCCACTACAATATAAGGATGATACCGAGGAACTGGAAAGAGAACAACAACAAAGCTGGTAAGGGCTTCGAGACAAAATCCAATTTCCTTAAATGTATGAAAAGGTAATCATCATAATCAATGTGTTTAAATATTCATTTTATAATATAAATATAACTATGATAATACCTACATGATAAAATATATCTAAAATACATGCTAAAGACCCCATGCAACACAAATTACATGGGTATTATAGTCAGTCTCAAATTAAAAATAATTTATATACAACAAGAAATACTTTAACCAAATACATTTCTCTTTTCAAGGATTAATATTTTTAAAATAATTGGAGATGAAAAATTATGCAATAGCTTTTTTACTTTTCATGTCAACATTTTAATATTTCACTTGGTAAAAAATCATAGTTATCTTAGGCATCAACTTTCAAACTAAGATTCTATGTTAGAAAACAATATACATGCTGGATAGAGATCACTCACTTATAGCGACATACTTCAGAAGAAGCTCTCTAAACCATACATATTTCATTGAAAGCCCAGGGTAACACTTCAAAAATGAACCAGCTAAACAAACTCCAATAGCTCTTGACAGAACTACACCTATTCTTTCCATTTTCAAAGCAGTGCAGAATTAATTACCAGTTCTATAGATCTATTGTAAGTATAATAGAGTAAAGAGCTATCACAGACACATTTATTGTAAAAGCACAATCCCAAGAGTGTCTAATAGAGGGCCAAAACGATTAACACAAATGCTTTGTCAGATCAAAGATAAAACCTGCACCACTCAATTGAGGGATGAATTAGAACAGTGGGTTATCTTTCAAATTAACCAGGGCAGTTAGTGAAGAAAATTTCATGAAAGTGTAATTCTTAGCCTTTGTGAATCCACACAGCAGGCATTCTGCCAGCTGACAAGATGATGAAATTTTCATGCTTAAAAAAGCCCTCACTATTCCCCAATTTAGATTAGCTAGAATTTTTCTTTCTTTCTTTCCTTCCTTCCTTCCTTCCTTCCTCTTCTTTTTTTTGCTATGTGCTATTCTGAAAAAAAATGTTTAAAACTTAGATCAAGTTTTTAAAAAATCACTATGGAAAAAAAACCTTTGGATGTCTGCCACTTTAAAACTACAGTAGATGAAAATCACTCACTAAATTTATTAAATTTAAATTTAAACAAAGGAATTCATCATGGGACATGGTGAAAAAAGTAGTTCAGATGGAATGTGTTCAAATGAAATGTTCCCACCCAAGCACAAATTACTACAGGATTAGAAATATTATTTTTCAAAAAAAAGTTTAAAAAGGTAACTTGTTATTTTTCATCAATATCATAGTATGATACACATTACCTTTTAAGAAAAAAGGTGAAAAACAGTCCAACAAAATCATCACATATAATCTGTTTTAACTACTTTTGTCTTGAGAACAAAATGGAATTTCCTGGAAAAATAAAAATCAGGAGTCCTTGGTGCTCTCTGAGTTTGGTTGCTTTTTTGCAGATCTTTCATTACTCAAACTAGGTAACATCATAAGTGCTGATGATGCTGTGACTGTAGCATTGATTACATTACTTAGTTTGGGTAATGAAACACCTGTAAGAAAACAACTACGGTGAGTTCAGAGAGCACCAAGACCCCTCATTTTAACCCTGAGCTACAAATATTTCCCCTTATTAGATAAAAATCATATCCTTTCCTAGATGTAAATGTTCTTTCCTTATTATCTTTCTGGTTTTCAAAATTAAGTGAAGTTCCATCAACTCTGGGAGACTGCTACAGGTTTTGTAGCTGCCATCATTAAACCATATTATGATTTAAAAATTACTTCCTTTTTCTCTGGAGTAAAATAACTCATTGGAATGTTGAGAAACTATAGCAGTACATGAATGGATGGATGGATGGAATTACTTTTACAGGTAATCCTTGCTTACCAGCCCCAATTGGGACTGTTAACTCTGTTGCTAAGTGTCATAGATGCTAAGTGAAAAATTATGTGACCACACCAGACTTACATCACTTGTTTCCATTGTTAAGCGAATCACCAAGGTCATTAAGCAAGAAATCACATGATACAACTTATGATTTTAGCTTCTTTGTTGACTCTGCTTGTAGGAAGTTGTTTATGAAGTGCACAAATGGCAATCATTCTGGGAGGACACTGTGACACCAATAAATACAAAACTTTTTCTGTCTTCAGTCACTAAACAAGAAAGTTAATAAGCAATGTCTACCTGTATTAAATAACTTAAAATTGTTTGTAAACAGGTTCATTCAATTCTGAAAAATAATTGTAAAGTTCTGAAAATTGTCAGTCCCATAGACCAATCTAAGAAACCAATGCCTTATGGGTTTAAAACCACACCTATAATAACCGATGCTTACAAGCCTGCACATGTTTCTCTTGTCCCTCTACTTTGTCTTTAGGTATATTAGAGAGGAGCCCATCTGAGGTTTCTCAAGTTAGTTTCTTGAAATGAACTTAAGCTACAGTTGGTAAAGATCTTCTCATTGTCCTTTAAAGCCTTTCTTTATGCCTGCTACTGCCTCCCTTACATCTGTATTCTACCTACACTTCCCAACTCCATCTCCCCTAATTTCCTTCTCTTTTTGAGAAATAAGTTGGGAGGACATATTAACACATAGTCGAATGCTAAGAATAAAGTTCCTGCCAAGTAACATTCCATCTAATAGTTTTAAAAGGATCTAACCTTTGACCTGTCCATGGATGCTGATTAAGTGTATCAGTGTGTCAGAATCTATTGAGAGTATGTAAATGACATGGCTAAATTAATGCCTTCGGGATGTCTAGTTGCTGATGTTGCTGCAGAGAAAAAGAAAATCTGAAGTTGCAAAGACACAAAATTGTGACAAATTATCTCATATCTTCCTAATGTGTATGTAATAAAAATCAGTTCACCTGAAAATAGCAGACAATGAAGAAATGGTTAACAGATCCACAAAGTAATCTCATATATTGATATAAGCACAGATATTATACAGACTAATAGTAATTACATTATTTCTGCACGAAATCATCAACAGCAAATTCTAACCTGAAAATACATCAATATTACATCACAGATTTTTCAATGAAGCTATACGTTGCCAATTGTACTATCATACCCTTGAAGTTGCACTTTGCATCACTACTACAGGAGGAGGGAGGGACAAAGAATTAAAAAAACCTAACTACAATAATTTTAATCAGTATTTTTACTTTCTACTGGTAATACTTTCTAATAATCAGGGCCAAGGGTTTGAACAAATTAAATTATCAATTATAATTCTGATTTGATTCCAGTATTTCCCCCTTTTGTTGTGGCTGAAGATGCTTCAACTGATATAAAGATACCCAGACTCCCAACCTATTCATTTCCTGGCACTGAATTTAACAAAGAAAGATGAAGACATCTATAATCCTCTATCAGGAAAAGCCAAGTTTAGTTCTCCATTTCTCTATGTAATTAATTCCATGCCCTTAACCCAGTTAACATCATCACCCAAACTCAATAGTAATTGAATGAAGAAAGCATGTCTGGGGAGGGGGGAGTTTAGAAAGAACACCTAGGGAAGGTGCAACATAAATTATGTAAAGTATCTATATATATGCAAATCAGAGTAAAGTATTGAGAGCTAGAGAAAAAACAACAGATAGACATATATACAGATTATTTAAAAGTTACATTAACACTACAGTACACAAATTTTAACTCAGAACTGAAGATTTTAAAAGATCAAGTGACAATTGTCATAGTCTAATAAATAGCACGCTAGTACATGTTACATTAATACATGAGCTATGAGCCAATCTAGGTACTCTTTCCCTGTCCAACCTACCTCACAAAATGCTTGTTATGGGAGAAAAAATAAACCTTTGGCTGGATAGAAGTATATGATAACTAAAATACGTTATACTATACTCAACAATATATGCCAGAAATCAACTGGTAAACTTGTGGAACTGTCAATTAAGAATGGCTGTTAGGTTCTATGGGAGTTGTGAAATGTCAATCTGGCTGGGAAAGTCTCCCAGAGCAGCTAAATTCAAATGTTATAGAAATAAACAGAGGTTTTAGTGGCAAGAAAATAAAAACTGAAGAAATGGCAATAGGAAATGTTGGGAGGGGAAGCAAAAACTTTAAGAAATATCAAAAGCAGAAGGAAAAAAATTGAGGAATTTATGAAAAGCAAGTAGCTCACATGGAAAGGACCTATTACTGGTAATAATCACTGTGAATTAACTGTTTATATGAACCAAAGCTACTCTTCAAGAAGTTCACAAAATACATTATAAATGTTATATACAGTATTTACAGAGATTTCCACAATATACAGAGGTTTTTATCCCAAGTCCAACATCCAGAGATTGTATGGGAAAAAAAGTGATCAGGGCCTGGTGACTGTCAAAGCCACTGTCATGGATGAAACCCAGAGCATCCAGGAGCACATCAGTAAGGCTCCAAGATAAGCTGCTGAGAGAATGCCTGAGACAGCAGCACATATGAAGAAAAATCAAGCAGAAGTTGTGCCATGGCAAGATAAGACTGCATGGGATATACCACTGACAGATAGCTGAGGTGGCAGACAGTGGGAAATCCTACCAGGGCTGGACTAAAAGACAGCATTGAGGCCCTGACCATATCAGCACAAGAACAGGCACTAAGCACCAGATCCATAGAAGTAGAGGCCTATCACACTAGAATATGAACCAAGATGCAGATGATGCAGAGAGGCCTCAGAGACAGTCCAACATATACTGGTAGAGTATGGGATGCAGGCAGGAACAGCATATGCTGAATGGCACAACCAGGTAGCTGGCATTCTGTACAGGAACATCTGTAGAGAATGTAGGTTAGACCCTCCTGACTTTTAGATGGGGAATCCTTCTGGAGAATAAGAGGGCTAATATCCTGTGAGACTTCCAGATCCAGACAGACCAGCAGATACTTTTTAGTGATTGGCAAAGTCAACAAAACATAATTACCTTATTCTTCAGGAAATTAGTTCCAAGATGGCATCTGTCTGTCTATTTACCTACCTACCTAATTTATATAGTTGCGCTAATATCTAATTTATACAGAGGCATATAATTTATATATGAATGTATTTATGATGACTATGATCATGATTTATCATTTATATCTTTTATGTACACTGAGAGCTTACACACCGAAGACAAATTCCTTGTGTGTCCATTTGGCCAATAAAGAATTCTATTCTATTCTCATCTCACAGAACAAGTTAAAATATATGATGAGTCTCCAAATATTCTTTCATCAGAATATACTGGAAACACTAACATTGGATTGGTAAAATATATTTAATGTGTTTTTTTGTAATACGTATATTACCAACATCTAAACCTACACATCAACTTGAAATTAGCTATTTTGAAATGCTGGTGTCAGTACCTATTAATATATAGTAAACCATAAGCATATTCACAAATCTGACATGAGAATAACAAAATCACAACTATTAAATTTATGTCATGATCATTTTAAGTTAATTTTCAAATGGCATGTTAAATAGCATCCCTATAATAAAAAATACTGGAGGTAATATTTTGCATAGTTTTAAAATAAAAAGTACATTTTAAGAAAATATTAATTCAAATATGATTTTTAGCAGGTAGCAATTTTCACAGAACTGAACAAACATTGAAATCAAACTTTGTCATTAATCTTCTAAATAAACACTGTTCCCTAATTAGGGAACATGTTGGTGGCAGAATTCAAGGACACTCTTTGGGGAAAGGTATTTCCCCCCACTTATTATACAACTACACCAGAAATTGTGGTATTATATAATTTTGTAAAAAAAATAAAAAGCACAAATACATAAACGCTGCATATATGATATCATACTAAGTTTAAACTCATTCTTTAAATAATAGGCATTTTATATCAAAATGTGTTTTTCTGCTGATGGAACAAAATATTGCTTTTCTGCTTTTCCTTTAACTTTCTCCCCCTGCATTCCTCAGATCTACTCAGAGGGTTAGAACAGGGGTCCCAACAGCTGACTACTGGGCCGTGGGCTGTTGTCACCAGGCCTCATGAGTGGCTGGCCATTGAGTGCGGATATGCATGCAGGCACCCCAACTCATGATGTTGCAGTGTGGCACATGTGCTAGTAATCTGTGAGTGTCATGCGGGCGCTGGCATCGCTGCAAGCACATATACATCCCCACTTGCGCCAGTGTTGTGTGGGCACTAGCAATGCTGCAAGCTTCATGCAGGCACTAGTGTTGCTGCAAGCACACCCCACATTTGCGCTAGCATCCTGGCATCATGCAGATGCTATCATCGCTGTGAGCACACCCACCCACTTGAGCTAGCAATGCGGCATCACATAGGCGCTCTTGGGCCTGTTTGATCGCACATACTATTGTGGCCCCATTCATGCATGCACGGCCCAGTTCGCGTAAAGGCACCTCCGCCCGGGTTAGAAGATTGTCCATCGGGATACATGTAATGAAACTCCATTTTGAAAATAGAAGACTGAGTGTAGTTCGCTAAATTTCTGATACATTAGGTTTAATTATATTGATCTAATGGACAACAAAACTACAATAATTTCTCTGGCCATTTACACAGTTCCACATAATCCTATAAATTTATGCTCATTGTCTAGACTTTTTAGTTCTATTTCTTCTAGCTAAACCAAATAAACTATGCCCATATTAAGTATATTTTCCCAAATACTAATATATTGCCAAACTAGAAAATGCATTTTAAGAGACACTGTAATTAATTTTTAAATAGAAAAACTGGTGTATACTAAAAATTGATGACTTTTCCAAAGATGCTACTTTATAAACACTATTGTTAGTCCACATTTATATTACTTCTATTTAGATAACAGTCTATATTTCTGAAATTTATCAACTTATGCTAAGTTCAGTCTGTATTTGCAACTATTCTTGGAAAACTCTTTTTACAATTTTTAATTCAGCAAAAAACTTTTACATTATTACAATATGTTAATATTAATTCTCAGAATAAGTTCTATGAGTGTACACTCCTGCAACATTTCAGTTAAGAAACTACAGTCCTAAAAGGAACTAAAGGAAACCTTTTGCTTAGTAGTTGTTACTGTGCTTTTCAGAAAGAACTTCATGGAAATCTAAGATCAGTCTGATCCTATACACAAACTAGAGAGAAACAGTTTCACTTGTCTATTGACAGAAAGAGCACTTAAGATAGCAGTCACTAATACCCGGTGTCTGGGTTTGTTTCTCTTTTCCTTCCTTTGTATCAATGTTGACAGCATGAACTATATTATCAATTCAACTTGAAATATGATTGTTAATGCAATTGATTTTCAGCTAAAAAATAGGACAAAAGGGATTTAAGTTAGCAAACAAAAATTTCCTACTGTTAATTCAAACTACCTATAATTCAAGCATTTCACTATTTAGATGCTGGTCTATGGCCATAATAAAGACTTGCTTCGATTTGATTTTTTATCACTATGACAAAAATGCTGCAGAAAGGTACTTGCATGTTCTGTAACATTTTATAAATAAGCCTCTATACTATCATCTATTACATAGTTTGAAATTTGAAACACTTCAGAAAATAATACTAATACTTCAAAAGTGATTTGTATACTGTTTCAAATTTAGTTACAATATTTTAATTAAATTTCCAAAACCAGCATCAACTATAACATTAGACTGGTTCAGAGAATACAATCTCAGTGAGATACCAGTATATTAGGGATAAACAGTATGATATGTCCCTATCCTCAATCACCAACCTCTTCCACAGCTTGGAAGATACTCTGATTTTTCAAGTCTTAATTTCTTTGAGTCTAAAAACTGTGATTTAAGTCCTTCCACTAAATAAAGATATGAAAGGAAAAAGTCTTCTCATATCTTGGTCTGAACTAAGCTTTTAGTTGTCCTACTTCAGAAACTAAGATGCTTAAGAAACTACATCAGGAATGTGAGGTAGAATATGAGGCAGGATCAAATCAGCCTAATGCTATTTCACCTTAATTAAGCCATGATTTAGCATTTCAATATCATGTCATTTAACCGGTCATTTGTTATTTAATACATTGATTCAATCAGGAAAAGATGTGGTTAAATACGGACTAAAAGTAAGTTACTCACACAGTAATATTTTTTTATGAAGCCTCTTATATCCAAGATTAACTTGTTGTTAATCTGCATAGAGTAATTTAAAAGATTTTCATTACATCCTTCTGGATTACAGCATAGCACACTGGCTTTAAATTTTCCATCCTGGAGATAAAAAATGAAAATCAAAATCAAAATTTGGGTATACATATTGAAGGCAACTTTGCAATAGGATCTCATGCAAGAACACATTTTAAAAATATATAATCTATCTTAGCATTTTGTTGTTGACAACTGATTTTGCATACTATACTAAATATACTGAACATTAGTGGAACATTTGCAAGCTTGGTATCCAAACATAATTTTTAATATATCTCTCAGAAATGGGACTAAGATAAATAAAAATACATAACAAAGAAAATACTGTAGATAGCTGATAGGCTTTGAGACTCCCCTTACTATTTACTGCTTAAAAATTGTACTTTTACGATCTAATCTAACAATTTTTCCACTAAAAACATTAAGTAATTACAGGTGAAAAAAACTGCAGAGCTTGTATCTGCTCTTTTTACACTTAGACCATCTGTAAGTTGTCAATCCTCTATGCAAGTAACTATCTTATTATCTTCTATCTTCATTTACTGCTGTAATGAAACAAAGTCAAGGATTTACCAAGTATTGGCTGATCTTTGTCTGCCTTTCCTTCTCACTTACTTCCAACAACTGCTTTGTTTTGATTCAAAGAACACAAAACATCTGCTGTTTGTCCAAATTAACTTAAAATAATTACTTTTAATTTAGATAAAGAATTTATTTGCTTTAACTCCCAAGGTTTTCACTATCCCACAGCCTGCTAATTTGCCAATAACTACTGCATGCATAACATTGCAACAGAGTTAAAAATATCTGGCTCTATTTCAAGTTTTGATCCAAGGTCACAGATACATTTTTGGCAGTACTTCTGAACGTGAATTTACCCGATGTATCTTTATGTCTGATGTGCAAAGACAGCAGGAAAGATAATATTTATAAAACTGCTACATAAAAGGAAAGAGAAATGTAAAAATACAAATAATTATGCAGGAAAAGTCATCTAATTCTAATTAGTTTATTTTAGAATAATTAATATTTAAATAGAATTTATAAACTGAGCAGTCTGACATACAATGTGAAATATTTTGTAGTTGCCAAAATGTCATGAAAAAACAGGCAAAAATAATTTGAGGTTAATATATAAAAGCCCATTATTGAAACTCTTAATGTAGGGTTTTTCTTTTCCCTTAGTATCTTGTCCAAAGCAGACAATTCCTTTCAAAAATTGTAAATACCATATACTAACCAAGTACCGAAAGACATTATCATAAATATTTTCTGTCCCACATTTTGGACAAGCAAACTTGAATCTCTTGCAGTCTTTATATTTTTCTTCATCAGTTTGCTGAATTGGGCCACCAAACAAATCATATTTTTCATCTTTATGGTAATGTTGATGGACTTTGAACTGTGAGGGATCCATTCCTGTTAATAAGAAATATAAATTCAAAGTCTAAAGAAAGCAATTCTTTGCCACATCAGCTTCAAATGGGAGTTGCAAATTCCAAAATAGAACTGAATTCTCAGGATGAGATACTTTAAAAAAAATACATTTTCTCATTTTAACCTAGAATAAAGATCTGAGCAATATGATGAAATTACCTATCTTTCCACACAAAATTGCTTTATAAATAAAGCAAGTACAATGCATAATCTGTCATGGGGAGTATGCAGCAGAACATTTGTTTATGAACATGCTACTTCTAGAGAATAGATTTATTGCTATTTTCCTTTAGTGACACAGTGAATTTTGAATAAAATTGTGCATCTTTATTAGAAAACAGAATGGCACCATTAAAATGAAAGAGAGATTATAAAAACCCATTAAAAGAAGCTTGGCTGGATTGTTATTAGATACTTCTTTAAGACTGCACACAACTGCCAACTCAAGACTTCAATGTAGTGGTTGATTTCATTTTGGCTCAGTGGTTAACAGCATGTAGTTTCAATCTAATGCAGTTGTTAAAATTCAGCAGCATAAAAAAGTCAGAATTGAAGATAAAAAAGCATTTTTGATTACTAGAATCTAGAAAGTTTTTTTTTAATGAGCATATTTCTTTTTGTACAAATATGTTTTGTATTTAGAATTATACAATAAGCACCAGGATAGGTTAAAATTCTCAAATAAAGATTACTAATTTAACAGACCATACAGAAAATATAATTTAGATGAATACTGCTACAGAGTCAAACCGTATTTGAAAGAAAGAAAGAAAGAAAGAAAGAAAGAAAGAAAGAAAGAAAGAAAGAAAGAAAGAAAGAAAGAGAGGGAGGGAGGGAGGAAGGAGGGAAGGAAGAGGAGATGGCGGTACTAATAAGCATTTTACCTCAATAAAGTTTGGCAATATACATTCCATAAGCATTTCTAGTGATGAAAGAGAGGAATGTATTCCAGTGAGGAATAAAATTAGGAGTACTTTCTACAGGGTAAGAAAGTCCTTGACATACCCATAACTTGTTTTGATAAAGATCTCTTTGTTTAAATTCATTGATGTGATGATACTTATATTTGGCATTAATCCCTGTCTAATTTTATGAAATAAAAGACTGGCCTTCTTAAAAAGAATGTTCAATATTCAACTAAAATTAGTTCATGTGTTTATTAGAAGTGCAAGCTACATACTACCTTTGCTGAAGCAATTATAAAATGTTTGCATACATATCACTGTACTTCTAATTCTATTCTGGAGCGTGGTTGATGAATTGAACTCTGAGAACTGGTGCCCAATTTATCTACTTAATGCTTTAGAATGTTATTGCCATAAAATATATTATGTATTTGGATTCTTGAAGTACTATTAATAAAATGGTATGAAATTCTGATTATCAATTATCAATCACAGATAGGTCTATAATAAATCCCTTCAATAAAGAATGCTAGTTAAAACATTATTGAAAATTATTTTCTATTGTAATATTTTAAATTCAATTTTTAAAAAACCTTGAACTTTATTTACACTTTGGTTCATTTAATTAATAATCAGAGCAGCACAAGTAACCCTTTTGCTGTTAAAAAGGAATTAGATACAGATTTAGCAATAGAAATTTAGTTATGTCAGTAAAATCCCATCAACAACAATTAATGCTATAAAATCACAATCATGATCCTGAGTCAATAAAGCATTTAAATAAATTTAATGCTTCTGTTTCAGAAGAATAATTTCAAATAAATAATAACATTGTATTTCTATCACAGATTATTTCTTAGGTGCATTAATGTACTTTTGAACAATAATTTCAGTATCTCCAAAGTCTTGAAAAAATTAAGCTAGCTAATAGCACATTTCAAATCTACAGGGCAGATTTGAATATCTAAATCTAAAGATATATTTATATTTATCTAATAGCTAAAGATTTATTCATATTTATATCTAATATCTAAAGATTTATTCATATTTATCTCACAGATGTCGCTGTCAAAATTCATTCTAATCTATATTCTCACACATGCTGTGTATAACTGATCAAATTATGGGAAGTAAAGTCAAACAATCACTTTAACCACAAACTGATGTATTATGTTAGAAGTCATTATAGTCTGTCATTTAATTGAAGTAAAGGCCCAGTAATCGTTGATCAGATCACACCTTGGGGAAAATATAGAAATGTAAAATCTCAATTATTATGTAGTATTTGTTAAGTTATATAATAATTGCTAGGATAATTATGCCTTGTAGTCATACACTTATATAAAAATTCTATTTAATCTCAATTGGCAAGATGATTAGATGCATTATTTCAAACATTTCCTATTTTTAAAAAATAAATTGAGTAATAAGCTTTACTTCTGTATATGCAAGTTTAAAGTTAATCACCTTGTAGCTTACTTCATGAAATATTTTGAGAAACAAACTGAAAATGATGTCTAGTGCTGCCATCTAGAGGTTTCCAGTCTGAATTTCTAAAAATAACAATTGTTTTCAAGTGCCTGGACCATGATTATTCATTCACCCTACAAAAACTCAACTTTAAGAAATATTAAACTATGAAAAATGCTTAGGATATACATGAGGGTTGCTAGTTTGAAAATTTATTATAACATTATAGTCTGTAAAAATGTATTTATTTAGCTAAAACAGCACCAACTAACCAACAAATAAATAACATTTTGTTGTTTAACTCCAACTTTATTTAAAAACCAGGGGTGGAAGGTGGGGAATTGGCAATCTTATGCTCAGAAGACCAATAGATACTGCCCTCAAAATTAAAACAAAATTAATTTAAAAATTTAAATAGCCAAAATCCAAGTTCACATATGAGATGTCATAAAATCTGTACTCTTTTATATTATATTTATTTAAATGAATGTACTTTTATTTTGTAGAAATAAAATAGTCTCAGAAATGGGTCTTTGTGAGGGTTGCACCACTGCTAACGCACGCAATGCCACAACAAGCTTTGCAGCATCCTGCTGCAAGAAGCCTTGTGAAGACCTATTTCTGGAAGAGTTTGGGGAGAGAAACAAGCCAGGGTCTCTGCTGCTTCTGCTGCTTCTGCTTTCCTTATGTGCAGTCAAAAGTTAGCAAAATGCAGGAAGGTGAAATGCTAAGATTGACCCATACCCACACCTCACATATTAACCCCACTTTCTCAGCCTACTACCTAAGCGACCCTCCCCTCCTGCTGACATTTTAGGAATACCTTGCAAGTAAATTCACCCACCATTTCGCCATGAACTACCCCACTCCCAATTGAGGGCAAAGCTAAAACATGAAAAAGCTGCAACTGTGGCTTCAACAGCGCCTGCTCGCTGGCCTCAAGCATGCTCAGCGAGCACCAGCAATGCCTCTTGTGACAGCAGATGCAAGAGCCAGGTGCTGTTTTCAGCTTCTCTGGGATGCTGAGCTGCCCTGAAGTATAGGGCAAAATAAAATTAAGACACCCCTGAAAATAAGCCCAGGTGCTTATTTCAGAAGGCAAAAGAAAATAAACCGGGGTCTTATTTGGGGAGAAACATAGTACTGAAAAAGACTACCCTATAATTAGGTCTTCAGTAATGAAAAATTCCTCTGAAATCAAACTATTCTCTGAAAGAAGAAACCATCACTGCTATAACCCAAAAATGGTTTGAATGCACCTGCAAAAAGATATTAAAGTCAATAGTTTGTACAAGTTTATATCATTTGCATTATAGATCTTTTTCAAATGAGATACAAACGAACACTTTTAGTGGGACTCACCTAAGTTTATTCCCTTCAACAAACAAGCTAGACTTCTCCAATTAGCATAAAGTTTGATATCCTGGCTGAGAAATCAAATATATCATATCTGAAGGTCATGAGATTAGGATAGTCTGAACAAAGCGATAATAATCCAACTAGATAACATTCTCATAAACTAATACAAAATCTTCCCTGAGAAATATGGATTAAGTTGGTTTGGATTTCTTAATACAAAATTAACCTTTAAAGTCAGTAATGACACAGGATTTAACATCATGATCTCTATTTAAAGTATCAAGCTGCACTTGGTTTATAATTACTTTATAACCAAAGCACTGATTAACCAAAACACTGATTGATGTTTCATATGTTATTCATCTTTTCCATTAGGCTCCATAAGTAACATCTGATTGAAATATAGGATGCACATTTAAAGAACAAGACAACCTATTGTATATGTTTAAAATATTGCTATGTATTGTTTTAAGAGCAGATTGGATTTACCATAACTAGGCTAGTTTCATTAAAGAATATATGAGCAATAGAAACTATGGATGTACATTTCTGCTGCTAGTTTAAGATTTCAGGAAAGGCCATATAAGATTTCAAAAAATTAGTACAGGTAGTCCTTGACTTACAACAGTTCATTTAGTGACTGTTCAAAGTTACAACAGCACTGAAAAAGTGACTAATAGCAACAGCATTTAGTCTTATATACAGCTTTCCAGCCCTCTCTAAGCAGTTTACAGTCAGCATATTGCTCTCAATAATTTGGGTCTTTGACTTCCGGTTTGTCGGCTTTGGTGACAGCAGGGATTCGCCTTCTCTGCGATCCCTGCTGTGCTAGCCGCCTTGGTGCCTCCAATCCTGACGGATTTGGAGGCTAAGGCTGCCCTGTTGGGGCAGCTGAAGAAAGGGGGGATCTGGACGGGGGTGAGGGGCGTCGCAAACCCCCTCCCAGCCGGCAATAACCCCCTTCTCTCAAGACGGTGCAGCGGTGGTCTTTTATGGCCACCATAAAGAAGCCGGCAATTGGATAAAGAATGCGCAGGAGGGAGAAGGAGTTTTTTTTTAAAGAAAGTTTTTTCTTGGTTGAACTGGGACCTTAAGGACATATTTAACACCTGGGAAAGTAATGACTTGGAAGCTATAATGTTCCCGATTGATGTTTTCAGCTGCGAAGAAAAGTGACGAAAAGGGGAAGTTACTCTCCCTCCCTTATGGAATTAACAAATGGACAAGGGAAACCAGCCTTTTGATAGAAGGTAAAACCTAAACTCCTTTGTTATAAGTGGGAAGGGAGAGGCTTGGGAAAACAAATCTTTACTCTAAGATTTTGCTGGAGGAGATGCCTTGAAGATAAAGAGAATAGAAATTAATTCTAAGAAAGATTTAAAGCACAGATTGGACGTTTCTGCTTTCCCTAATTTGACTACACTCCTAGAAGAGAAACTGTAAAAAGAAGAAGCTTGTACTCTGCCTGGACTGTTTGATGACTGTGGGATTTTGGGACTTTTGGGAACTGTTTTAAGTTTGGAAATAATTGATTGGCTTAATAATAAGAAGAGGATACAGAAAGAGAAGAAGAAACAGTTCAAAATGGCTCTATCTCTTGATGAATTAAAAAAACAATATTTAAAAATAAAGAAAGAAGGCAAAGATGTTATGGGAGAAGCCCTTTGTTTTCTAGATATGGCGCTTGTCATGTGTCAGCAAATTAAACAACAGCTGGAAGAAGCCGAGGAAGAAGAAGCCATTTTTAATGAACTAAACAGTGTGACTAAGAAAGAAACGAGAAAGAGAGGAGCGAAAAGGAAGGACTTAAGAAATAAAGTTTATGAAAGAGAAAAAGAAGATGCAAAAACAACAGAATGCTAGAAAGCAAAAGGAAAGAGGAATGCAACAGAAAGGGGAAATCAAGAAGGCAGAGGTTTGGAGAGGAGGGGGTAAAAAGTTTAGGCGGGCTAAGAAGGAAAGGGAAAAGGGGGAAAAAAGTTACAAAGGTATAAGACAAGATGGAGAAAAGGAAATTTTTTTTAGGGATAATGGGTAATATATGGGTTTTTTTTTTTAAAAAAAAGGGGGATTCTGCAAAGTACACATGAGTATTGTAATAGTGGTATTTGTATTATAAGTAGATAATCAGAACTTTTAAAGATCTAATAAAAGACTAAAATATCAAGGTATAACTTTAAAAGGTTTAATAATGAATGATAATAAGTTTTAATAAAATACTAAAGGGAATGTTTAAAATATTAGTTTGAATATAGAGTTTAATGGATTAATGTGTTGATTGTTATGGATTTATTATTGTAGTATTGGTTTCTGAAATAGTAGAATGTACTAAGCAGAATCTGATTGGGATTTAGGTGTTATTTTAAATTTTAACTTAGGGGAATGATAGAAAGGCATCATAATCCGATTAGTGATTCCAGGGGAAACTATTCTTTCTTAAATTGGAAATGAGACAGATGTAAATGGAGAAATGGACAAAAGATCTAAAAATATTTTTCTTTAAAGCAAGATTAAATATATAAAACAGAATTAAGAGGAGGCAAAAGTGGAGAGGAGTTATATAATAGATATAGAATGGTAAATAAGATGGGTAATGGTATATAAGAAGAGCATGAATTCAATTGAAGTCCATACAAAAAGTGGTAATCTGGGGCCAAGTTACTTTCTAGAAGAAAGTTTTATGTTTTTATGTCTATGTCTTATGTGTGTGTGTTTAATTAAGAATTAAATAATAAAACCTCAGAGGAAGACTAGATGAGAATAATTATAAACAAGCCAGAGGAAAATATAAAGTTGATGACTGGATAGCAGATAAATCAGAAAGGAAATATGATTGAATAATGATTAAAGAGAAACAATGTGGAATTTGGTAAAGGGAATTTACGTGTTTATATGGAAATGGGATAAATTATAAGTACGTGATATAAAGCAATATGTTACCTGCCTTGTAAGGATCTACAATGGAAAGAGGTTTTATGTTTTTAATGTTTAATGATGTTTTGTTTTGTTTGTTTGTTTGTAAAATCAATAAAACTTGTTTAAAATAATAATAACAATAATTTGGCTCTTCATTTTAGCCACCTTGGTAGGATAGAAGGATGAGCCTGGTGAGTTTTGAACTGCCAAATTGCAGGTAGCCAGCAGTTGGCAGAAGTAGCCTGCAGTAATGCACTCTAACCACTGTGCCACTGCAGCTCATGACCATTTTTCACACCACTGCATCAGTAATGGTCGTGTGTGTAGAGCTGCAGAAAACCTCAGCTCCAATCAATAACTCTGAAACAGACATGTTCTCAAAGTATCCTTTTATTAGAGTAGTAAACTGGCACATCTGGGAAATCCCAAATCTGAAAGTTCCGGGTTTCCCTCCAATAAGTAAAAAAATTACAAATCCACCCCCTGCCCCCTCATTGTATCACATACCCCAATCACCATCCATCCCAACTTGAGACATCCCCTCTATTTTGTCCGATCAGAGGCAAAAAAACTTTAGACCACTGCTACACAACAGTAAAAGATGCTTATAGGTCTTTACCATGAGCAGCTGTGGGACACTCTGATCATTGCATGATTCACCTTGTACCTGCCTACAGACAAAGACTTAAAACCACGAAACTAACAATTAAATCAGTGAGGACTTGGACTGATGAGGCAAAGCTGAAACTTCAGGCTTGCCTGAATTGCACTGCCTGGAATGTTTTTGAAGATACCTCTGCAAACCTAGATGAGCTCACAGATACTGTAACATCATATGTCAGCTTCTGCGAAGATTTATGTGTACCAACAAGGAATCTGCTAATATATAGTAACACTAAACCTTGGTTCACAGCTAAACTTAAGGCAGCTACGTCATTCCAAAGAGGAAGCTTACAAAAAAGGCAATAGAATGCTGTACAATCAGGCCAGAAACGTATTAACAAGAGAGATCAGAGCAGCAAAAAGAAGTTACTCTGAAAAGTTAAGGAATCAATTCTCAACAAATGAACCAGAAAACATGTGGAAAACTCTTAAAAACATCACTGGCTTCAGCAAACCTCCTTCCCAGGCAGAAGGAAATCAACAACTAACAGATGACCTGAATGTGTTTTACTGCAGGTTTGAAAAGAAACTACAGCCACCTATCTCCACAACCCACATCTCAAACACACCAACAACAGCCAAGCCTCTTACAACTGGTCCCAATCCATTGGGTTCACAATCTCTGGTGATCACAGAAAAAGAAGTGCAAGATCTATTTTACAGACAAAAGCCAGGAAAAGCACCAGGGCCAGACAAAATAACTTCTTCTTGCTTAAAAGTCTGTGCTGACCACTTGGCCCCCATTTTCACCTGAATCTTCAATAAATCACTAGAGATGTACTATGTTCCTTCTTGCTTCAAACGCTCTACTATTATCCCAGTGCCAAAGAAGCCTTCCATCAAAGAACTGAATGACTACAGACCCGTTGCTCTAACATCTGTAGTTATGAAAATCTTTGAAAGGCTTGTGCTGTCCACCTGAAAACCATCACGATCCGCTGTTAGATCCCATGCAGTTTGCATACCAAGCAAATAGACAAATGCTGCTGCTAATATGACTCTACACTACATCCTACAAGGATCCTCTTTGTAGACTTCAGTTCAGCATTCAATACCATCATTCCAGATATTCTTCTAACTAAATTAAACCAGCTAGCGGTATCTGAACACACTTGTAAGTGGATCATAAGCTTCCTAACAGACAGGAAGCAGCAGGTGAAGCTAGTCAGAATCACATCTGATACCTGTACAATTACCACAGCCCACCCCCCCAGGCTGTGTGCTTTCTCCACTTATCTTCTCCCTATATACCAATGACTTTATCTCAAATGATCCACCTGTTAAAATACTGAAGTTTGCAGGTGATTGGTCTCATTTGAGACAACAATGAATCTGCACATAGACAGGAGGTTGTACAACTTGCCTCGTGGTGTAACCGGAACAATCTGGAACTAAACACACTCAAAACCGTAGAAATGGTGGTAGACTTTAGGAGAAACCCTCCCATAAATTACCACCTCTTACAATGCTAGACAACAGAGTGTCAACAATAGAGACCTTCAAAATTTCTAGGTTCTATCATATCACAAGACCTAAACTGGACACCTAACATCAAAAATGTCATCAAAAAAGCACAACAAAGAATGTTCTTTCTGTGCCAATTCACAAAGCCAAACTGCCCAAGGACCTGCTTATACAGTTCTACAGAGGAATTATTGAATCTGTCATCTGCACATCTATAACTGTCTGGTTTGGTTCTGCAACCCAACAAAACAGACAAAGATTTCAGAGAGTAACCTCTGACTGTAGAAAAAACAATTACTACCAACCTGCCTTTAATCGAGGATCTGTATACTGCATGAGTCAAAAAAAGGGCTGTGAAAATATTTACAGACACCTCACATCCTGGACATAAAATGTTTCAACTCCTACCCTCAAAACGACATTATAGAGCACTGCACACCAAAACAACTTGACAAGGACAGTTTTTTCGCGAATGCCATCACTCCCTCAACACTGTCCAACTATTTACAAAGTCTGCATTACTATTACTATTAATCTTCTCATCACTCCTTATCACCCATCCCCTCCCACTTGTGACTGTATGACTGTAATTTTGTCGCTTGTATCCTTACGATTTATATTGACTGTTTCCTAGTATGATTTGATTGCTTATTGTACCCTATGACTATTAAGTGCTGTACCTTATGATTCTTGACTCTTGATGAATGTATCTTTTATGTACACTGGAACATTTGCACCAAGACAAATTTCTTGTGTGTCCAATCACACTTGGCCAATAAAGAAGTCTATCTATTGTCGATCTATCTAACCATTCCTTAGCCAAGAGCAGAAATAACATGACCTTGACTTTAAAAAAGAATACTATTATGTCTAACCACATACGCTCCACAAAATTCCCCCCTCCCATTTTTCCAGGCTCAAGAATGAAGCTAATATGGCTTCCAAAACTGTCAGAAGTGACTTACATACAGATACCTGACAACAAGTTCACATTTATGATGATTGCAGTATCTTGGGGTCATATGATCCCCTTTTGCAAGCTTCTGACAAGCAAAATGAATGGAAAATCTATATTCTATTTAGCAGCCATGTTATTAACTTAACTGCAATGATTCACTTAACAAATGTGGCAAGAAAAGTCATAAAATGGGACAAACCTTACTTAACAAATTTCTCACTTAGCAATATATATCTTGGTTCAATTGTGGCTGTAAATTGAGGACTACCTGTGCTATGAGCTTGTTGAGGTAATCTTCAATTCAACATCTCATAAACATCTGTCTCACTAGGCCAGATGATTTTAGTCATTCATTAGTCATCTCATATATATATTTTCCTGTATAAATGTAACCAGCAATCTTTATTTCTTTATCTCTTCCAAAAATAGCCTTAATAGCATGGAAGGCATATTCTCATAACATATACGAATTCTCACATTTTTGTTCACCAATCAATGTTAAGAATAAGTACTAGAAAAATAAACACTGCTATACTTACCAAGCCATGCTGCAATAAGAACGGAATCAATTCCATCTATGGGTTCACAGATACGAGCTACCACTGGATGAATTTGTTGCGACAAGTAATACTGAACATCAATAGTAAGATTTGCTTGTTTCTTCAGTTGTTCCGGAGCATATGCTCTCTGGCTGGCACTCAGATTTGACCCATCCTTCATCAAAAGAATGAATTTGTTGACACAAGTTGTATTCTTCCCCACCCTCGCCCTTTTTGGTCAGTCTTGACTTCTGGTAAGTGCTTGGACAAATCCATACAGTTTTCTTGCAACATTTTTGGAAATGGTTTGCAATTGCCTTTCTTCTAGGGCTAAGAGAGAGGGACTGCCACAAAGCTAGCTGGGCTGGCAGGATTAGAACCCAATCTCCTGGTTTCTAGTCCACCACCTTTAACTGTTGCATCAACTGGCTCTCTGATCCAGTCTGTCCTTTATTTACAAAGTATATAAAAAGGAGTGTAATATTTATTTACCATTAATGTACTATATGGATTAGTTTTGTTTTTGTTTCCAAGTGGGAAAAAGATACTTTTAAAATAACAAGAATGCTTTTACCTGACAGATAACATATGACACTGTGTCCCCAGCTTTCAGCTTTCTACCTTCTTGAGAATTCATCCACAAGGCAACATGCACATGAGGCAAGCTTTTCTTGTCTGGGTAATCTTGGGGATCTTTTGTTAATGCCTACAGGTCAAAGGAAGGTGGCTACTGAATTATATGTGCCATACATAACATTGTAACATTAAGTGATCCTTTAAAATCTAGTCATAATCACTATTTCACTATTCCTTTCTGACTGCCACTCTAGGAAATGTTCTTAGGTGAACATCAGAAAAATTTATTGATTGTCTTATTTATGTTTGCTACCCATCTAACTGTGAGGTGACTCTGAGTGGCTTACAACATCAAAATAAAACCATAAATATATTTACAATTCAAATAATTGCCACGAAGTCAAGGGATAAATTTGCTTTAATTTTTTTTTGTACTGCTCAGAATTCCTTTAGATACATAGACTGCTATGTATATGTGTTCGATTGATTTTAGAATATTTGCAGGTTGACTTTAGGGGAATAAATACTACAAAGCAACCAAAGCAATTGAACATTTTTCAAAAGTAACATTAAAATTTCATATTAACATAGCTTGTTTTCTCTCCAACAAATAGTTTGGGATTCCTAACCATGATGTAGTGGACGTTCACTCGTATATATACAATATACATGGGAAGGACAGCATTATTATTCTATTATAGTCAGTAGCAATGTCAGATTGAAAAAAAAAAGCAGGATTCTCTCTTCTGTAAAATCTTCATTCTTACCTTTGTCCTATCTACTATCATGATTTACTCAACCTTTCTGCTGTAAGAGACATTTACACTTAGAGTAAGCTGAGAAGAAAATCATGATTGTCAAAATGAACTAACATGATACTTATTCTTTCCCCTTTCTAGAAAAACACTGCTTTCATTTATGCAATGCACCCGAGACATATTCTGGACATGTCCAGAAATATATTGTCAGTGTGCTGAAATATGAGTTTATAAGCAGCAACAATACACAGGCTGAGAAATATAGATTAAATGAGAAAATTTTAGAGATATTATATAAAATAATACAGAAAAAAACAGACTTTGTCTGGATTACTCAAAGTTCTAAATAAATTTAATTCTGCATAGCCCAGAGAAATCCTGTTTTATTATTTCTCCTCTAAGACATGCATTTTTACATGCTCATGCCAGAATGATAAAATATTAATAGATTTCTGAATCATGTGGCTTTAGTATGAAGATAACTGCTATCAACATAAGAAATGTACACCAATGGAGAGTTCCATGGATATATTCAAACTGATTCATGTGTAATATCAACAACAATATTAATCACCTTATTGATTTCATATTGTTTTACGGGAATAAGGTTATTTGTGACATTTTCTCCGATTTCTATTAACCTTCTTTGGATGTTTTCTACAATTACATCTCGAGATTGGTCAGAAAGGATCTGGCCAATTATATAGCTGTAAAAAAAGACATAAGATATGACACATTAAGATAATAAACCTTTAGAAAATTCACAGCATATTCATAAATCCCATTAAGTTGTTCAGAAAGTTTTGTGGAAATCTCTTCACAAAAATTATTGGCTGCTATTAATACTGGCATGGAGTGTAGGCTAATAGCCAAAACACTCTGGCCACATCTCTTCTAACATTTATGTTACATCTGACTGTATTAATCAATTGACCATTCCATCAATTTAATTCACATTAAATATTTGCCACTTATAGTTGCATATTTATTAAAATATATCATAAAATATTTTAAATTATTCAGTGAATAAAGAAAGCTAACTAACCTCATCTAATTGTAGAAAAACAAAATAAAATAGATATGCAAATCAGTAAAGATGTGCATTTTACTCTGTTCTTGTCCAACTCGTTAAAAATTATATTCTCGACTTCCTGTTTTGAGCTTCCCCAAAGACGGACCGCTGACCGCGATCATGCGTGGCTTTGGTTCATGCTTCAGCGTCAGAGAGCCCCAATCCTTTGGATTTAGGGCAGAAGCTACCTTGTAGGGGTGGCGGAGGAAGGGGAGACCGTCAGCTGAGTAGAGGGGAGTCGCAAATCCCCTCCCCGGTTTGGCAATTGCTCCCTCCCAAAGACGCCTGAAGTGGTGGTCTAAAATGGCCACCTTGAAGGGGAAGATTAGATTGGAATAAGATTGTGCAGGAGAGAGAGAAAGAAGCGAACAGCAGGAGGAACAGGACAATATAATCAAATGGAAGATATCCCCAGGATTAACATTTCAAAGAATCTTTAAGAAAGGATCTAAGCGGTGAAGAGAAAGAGAGGAAAAAAAAGGTGTGAATTGCTTTTGATAGCATCGGGACTTGGAAACCGCAAAAGGTAGAAGCTGGAGGAGGAACTATATAATCAACTTGGATAAGTATACTTTGATTTTATATTGGCACTAATACAGCTTAACTATAGACTGTTAAAGAGGAAATTTAATATCAACTGGATTTGATCATTTTCTTGTTGGAAAATTGTGGTTTAAAAAGCTCTGTATAATAGAGAAGAAAAAAGAAACGAGGGGGTGAAGACTTAGCACAATAACTGAGTGCCATTTCAGTTAAACTCAATTTGTTTTTCTTTTAAAAAACTCTTGTTTCTTGAAATTGCATGGAAATTGATACAATAAAGCAAGAACTTTGCAAAAATTGAAACATTGTAACAAAGAAAGAATTAGGAAGATTCTGCCTTTGGATTAGTTGCTGATTCTGACATGAATTTGGCACTGGATTAGCGGAGACTTAAAAACTTGAGAGGAAGAAAAGTTGACTGTTGGAAATAAACTTTAAAGATACTATTTGGATTAAATTGTGAATCAGAAAGTTGTAAAATGGCAATTTCTCTTCTGGCATTAAAAATGGAACTCAGAAAAATGAAAGAAACACTACAAGAATCAGGTGAATCGCTGGGTTTTTCTTTAAAATTTATTGAGAATGCGGCAGCAGAATATGAACAACAAAGACAAAAGGCAGAAGAAGAGGTGGAGCAAATCATAGAAGAGACCACCTTTAGTGATCATCGAGAACCAAGAACTCCTGAAAGGAAGAAGAAAAGAGTTGGAAATAAATACAGGAGATTTAAGAAATTAAATAGAAAGGGAAATAACCGAAAAATTAAAAAAGGGAAAAAGAGTCAGCAGAAATTCAAAGGGCGAAAGGAAGCTATAAATAGAGAGGGATAAAAACTGGAGTGAAAGAACAAAGGAGAAAAGACAGGGGGAAACAGGGACAAGACAGGGACAAGAAACAGGATTTGGAAACAAAGAAATGTGGGAATTGTAAAAAATGGGGAAATCCTTAATTGGACACAGAAATAATGGGTGATTATTATATAGAAAGGGGATTCTGCAAGGTATTGAGGGGTAATAAAAATAAATTTATAGTTACGAAATAGGGACATATAGACTGACAAGATGGAAAAACAGAATTGTTATTTTTTGGAAAATGGAATCTAATGCTCTTCCTCTTTATGTAGAGATAATTGTAACAAATAATGGAATAAGTATATTAGATATATTGAAATATTTTTAAGATTGGAATGTTGGCTTTTTTGGTTTAAATATGAATGGAATAATTAATGGAATATGTGTGTTAAATATATGGAAATAAATGAAATTATGTAGGAGGAGAGCTGAAATAGAATTAACTTTAGGGCTTAGGATTGTTTTACTGTTTAAATGAGTAGATTAATATGTCCTTTTGGGGGGGGGGAATTTAATGAAATTTAAAAAGAGAAAAATCATGCAGAATCTGATTTATATATGCTATGTAGTTTTAAAGGGATTATTAAGTTTAATGTTTCAGGTAAATGTTTCAACGAGATGTAAAAGGGGTGAAAATAAATGAATTTATAACTTAGAGGTGGCGCACTTATATTGAGATTTCAGGGGGGAAACCAATTTATAGAAGTGTCTTTTTTAAATTAGAATTGAAGATATAATATACAAATGTGACAGTTAAAAGTACTAAAGTATAATGATTATGAAGTTATCATAAGTGAATTAAATAATGAGATAAATATTTGGAATAATACAATAAAATAGAAAATGTATAAAGATAAGGAAGATAATGTGTTAAGATAAGGAATTGGATATAAAAATTGAATACGTAACCATGGTCATATTTGTATGTATATGTGAAACCTGTAATCATGCTGTTCACTAAAAAGAGATGTTAAAATATGGAAAACTGAATAAAACTTGTTTTTAAAAAAATACATTCTCATTCTCTACTACATTAAGCTTTTACACATAGCTACTCCAATGAACACTTGCAGTGAAGCTTTTCTTAATTCCTTACAAAATTCAGTAGTTTTGAACACAAGAATTATTTGTCAATATTACTATTTCAACAAAATACATATCTGCCATTTCCCAGCTCTACTTCATTGCCTTTTCTGCTGCTGCTTCTGTACAAAAATGGAACTCTGCTTAAATTACTGGGAGTCACTTTCAATTCAGACTTTTTTCAACCTTTTTTGCTCTCTAGCATAATTACTGATTTGGAGGCATAACTTCCAGAAACAAATGGCTTTCTATGTGGATTTTTTTTAACTTGAGAAATTCCAGTCAGAGGCAACCTCTGCCCTATAGCAGAGGCCAGTTTACTAATACTTGCCAACGGGCTTTCATATAGATTTATTGAAGGGCTTTTTAAAATATTTCTAATTAGAAATGCTATAAAGTATTGAACAGTTGAATGGTTATAGTACACTTAGAAACACAGATTAATATAGCAATATTTAAAATGTTGTATATACAAAAATACTGTTAAATCTTTCAGAGAAAGAGTAGAACGCATAAAGTGCTACTTACTTTCCAGTCTCTTTTGCAAGATCACACCAATCCCTTCTCACGATGTCCAATCCTTTAAGTTCTTGCTTAGTAATGTATTTTCCATCACCTGCTGGTTCCACAACCAAAGCAGCGTATTTCTTCTTTTTTAACAGCAAAAGCGACTTAAAAACTCCATCAATATCTATCTCCAGTAACTTGTACAGTTTATTTATTTCACTTTTAATCTGCAAATATACCACCAATTAATTTTTAAAAATACTCTTGCTTAATATTTAATGTTTAAACACTCATGAGCTAAAAAATTAGGAAGCAGAAAAAAATACAACATATGCAAACATAGTCTATCCACACCACAGAATAGATAAAAAGCACAGCGAAGGTCAAAACATACTACTGTATACAAATATTGTATTCTACTTAGATATGGTATGTTGACAGAACAAAGAAAAAAGCATGTCAGAAATTTGACACAAAATTTCAAAGAAATATCAGTGCAACAATGAAAAGAACAGTTGAGCAAATCCTCAATTTACAACCATTTGTTTAGCAACCACTTGAAGTTACAATAGCACTGAAAAAAGGGAGTTATGACCAGTAATTTTATTTAAGACTGTTGGTTCCAATTATGACAGTAAATTAGAAATTATCTGCGTAATTTACACCAAGCTATGGTTTGAGAGAAGAGGTACAAAATGTTTTATAGACAGTATATAACTTCCTTTTTTTAATAAAGAAATGGAGATAGAAAGAAGGGGGGGCAAGAAAGAAAAAATATATATCTGGAAAAGAACTAGTCATAGTAGACCACTATATATATCTTGGCCAACGGATTTCAATGGAAGATGATGCAAAAAAATAAATTGAATGGTGTGTTAAATGAGGTTGGCAGGCATTTGGCAAACTAAGCATAATTTTCAAGAACAACCTCCTCGTTTGCCTGAAAAGTTTTTGATCAGTGTGTGCTACCTGCTCTAACATATGCCAGTGAAACATGGATACTAATCTCACAATTGATAGAAAAGCTACAAGTGGTGCAAAGAGCCATGGAAAGATATATGCTCAGTATTCCAAGACAAGGTAGAAAGACCTGCACATGGATTACAGAACAAACAAAAATATACAGTATCATCAAGAGAATAAAAGAATTGAAATGGAAATGGCCTGGTCACATAGCAAGAACTGATGGCAAGTGGACCAAGACAATCATAGAATGGATCCCACTTGATAAAAAGTGGCCACAAAAGAGTCCTAAAACAAGATGGATTAACGACATTAGCAAATATTGTGGGCCCAATTGGCAAAAGAAAGCTCAGGACAATATTGGTTGGAAACATGCAGAAGAGGTCTTCATCCTGCAGTGGGCAGACAATGATTAAAATGATAACGATGATACAACTCTATTATAGCCAAATAGACAGATCATATGGCAATAATTGCTGTAAAAGCCATGAGAGAATAGGAATATTCCATCATATGTGATGAACACCATTCAGAGAATCAGAGGGACCAAGTCTGAAATGAAATCAATTTTTAAAATTAGGCAAAATTCTAGTATTCTTTATTGATAATGGAATTATCAATAAAATGCCATATCTTATTAAGACATACGTTATTTAGCATCTGCCTTACTTAGTAACTGTTCACAGTTATGACTTAGCAACCACTTCACTTAATGAAGTTGTTACCAATTCTAATAAATAAATGCTATCTGTATATGCTTATAGCTATAAAGACAAACATTGCATAATACTGGAAAAAATAACACTACCAGCTATATCAGATTAGGAACTTAAACTTGGAGAATATGCAGCAATTGCAAAACTAACAAAAGTGAGAAAATCTAGTGGGGAATTATGGCTGGATGATGTCTCCAAAGAGTAATGCTGCCCCAAAGCAGAGGGTGGAGCTTCCCCATGCACCCCGCACCCACAGCCAGGCCATCCATGCCTTGACAACTGTCTCACCCGCGGTGACAGCTCCAGCAGCCCCACCCAACAGGACTCTGCCTGGCTGCTGGTCCACTTCTTTTACTTGCTCACTATAGCAACAGAGCAGGCAAGCCAAGAGACGGTGGGACAGATGGGCAGCCGGCTGTGGGAGGCTCATCTTTGCATCTCTTGGCTTGCCTGCGGCCCGCCAACTTTCTGCCTTCCTGTGCCACATCGGGATCACCTGTATTCCCCCCACACACACACACACACCTCTGAATCCATCTGCTGCCAGTGCCCTCACAGGAAGATGAGTCTCCCGCGGCCGCCCGGCTGCTCCAACCTGACTTTTGGCTTTCTCATGGCCTGTGCTGCATGATTGCTTCCTTCCTCCATCTACTGCTGGTCCTGCTGCATAAAGACGAACTTCCTGTGGCTGCCCGGCTGCCCCAGCCTATCGACTCTTGGCTTTCCTGTGTCCCATGCGGCGCATCCAGATCATGTGCCTCCTCCCCCTGCTGCTTGGACAGGTAATCAACTAACCTGTTCTGCGCAAGCTGTTGATGCTGCCAGACATCATTGGCCCCCACGCCCTTGATGCCTCCATTGCTGGTCATTCCTTCCCTCCTGATGACAATTTTAACTAGGGCTTCTTTGGTGGGTAGAGCTTATAGTAGGAGCACACTTTAAAATCAGGCTATGATTTATTTTTGGGATATGTCTTATTTTTTGGGAAAACGTGGTAGCAACCTATATACTTGGCCAGTTAGCAATAAAGCCAGGAAACAGGGCCCTTGACATATTCAGCACCTCAGACTTGGGAATGTAGCCAGGTTTTCAGGGCCTTATGAAAGGCCAAAGGGGTTGGGGCTATTCTAATCTCCAAAGGGAGGATATTCTGTAGAGCAGGGACCGCTGCAGAAAAAGCCCATATTCTAGTCCCCATCAACTGACACTCTGGCTGAAGGGATCTGCAGTATGCCCATTCTGCCTGATTGAGATGGCTGGGTATAGAATCTCGGGGAAAGGCAATCCCTCAGGTAACATGGTTTTTAACCTACTCCCTTTTGTTAGTTTTTATTTCCTTTGTAAAACTTTTAATAAAATTTATATAAATTTAAATAAATTTAAGCAAAATGCTTAATTTTTGAAATAATATATCTTTAAATACATTAAATTATTATCAGCAAGGCAAATATAAAAATTTAGAGTATGATTTCTCAAGTTTACATCAATAATACTAAAAACTATTTGAAGTACAAAGAAAGGGGAAGTCAGAAATTAGATATTTAATGATATTATTTTTAAGGGAATTTTGTTTTGCTTTTCCTTTTGATATGTTTCTTTTTAACTTTTAATAGTAATAATGTAGTAAAGATTTTGGCGCTAAGTTAAACTTATAGTTTTTTTACATTATGAAAACAGTTCATAGACATGGTTTACCTTTACATGTTAAATTGATGATCTATCCATTATAAATATGACCTTTTTTTAAAAAAAAATACATATTTTAAAAAATAAAAATAGTGGAAAAAGATGGCTTTCATGCCTCTACACTTATGTGCCAAATTTGCTAATATTTAGCTGTTGATTATTTATTTTTTTTTGACAGCATACCTCAGGACCAAGCCAAGAACAAAACAGACAATCCAGCCAAAGTTCAGTCCTTTATGTGCTCAGTCTTGCCAAGCTAAACCTCAACTATTTTGATCCTAACGGAAATACCCTGGGAGATTTTAGGGAGTGGCTCTCCTTTCTTCCTTTGTCTCCAATCCAGTTTTGGGCTATATTGTCTCTTGACTTAAACTGCCCCCCTCCAGTTCCTTTTTCCTGGAAAACTGCTGCTCCACTGTAGTTCATCACACCATGTCCCCCTTTGTAGACACAATCTATCTTTAGTTTTTCTAACTTTTTTCTCATTGAAGCAGGTTGTATATTGTTAAATATCTTGATTGTCTTAAGAGGAAATTGGTTTTGTGAACAATTACATAATATAACAATATTGAAATAGCATAAGAAGTAATGTATTGAAACAAAAAGAAAGGAAATTTTCCAATAGCCTTTTCCATATTATATACAAACCTGAAAAATGCATCGAAAATACAGCAAAATTGGAATTACTTCCTTCCTTTCCCAAGGACAAAACAGGATATTTATTTGTAACTCTGGTTCTATCTATACATTCAGAAATATAAAGGATATGTCTGAGCAGCACCTCATTCAAGGAATTTCCAGTGTTGAAGATTTTTTGGAAGAAGCATATATTTATTTTGCATATCCTTCCTTCCCTTCATTTTTTAAATAATTGCAGAAGCTACAAGAACCCATAAAATCCACAAACATAGTCACAGAATAGATAGGTAGCTCATTGCACACATGGCTGCTTAAAGAGCCACCATTACAGAAAATCAACCTTCTTTCTTCATGGTCTCTGTATCACACATTTGGTTGACTAGCAAGCTTACCAGATGGAAGTGGGAATTTCAAACTGATACAACTGGGAAGAGGGAATCATTGACTAATCTAAAATGAATCAGCTCTTAAATGAACATCCAAGAATACTGCTTTATAAAAGTAGATGGCAAGATCCTAAACAAATCTTCCAGAGAAACACTGATTCAGAGGGAAGCTTGTTCACCAGATGTTACTGCTTACAAGGCACTGACAGAATGCCTTGAAAGAAACTAAAACTCTTTTCTAAGAATAACAAAGACATACTGGGAAAGCTGCCAAAGCATTGTCTATTCAAAGAATGCAGGAATGCTTAATGGATATCTTTGGATTGAGAAAAAAAAACAGATAAAACAAGCCCTAGGAAGAACTGATAAATTTGACCAAAGAACAAACAGAATAGCATCAGTCCACAGGGAATAAAAAACCTCAGCCTTTCTTAATAACAACTAAGGTTATAATTTTCAAAAATCACCAAATAAACATGTATACTAGTCATAGATTCAAATAGTTTGCTATTAATTAGCTGAGAACAACAACAAATTCACTATAGAAATAGTGGAGAAAGTAGAGGAAACTGATTGAAGGAAACAGTATAAAATTCACTGCAACTGTAGATTCTAGGTTTCTGGATTTGAATCAAACCTTAAAATCTGGACCCACAAAAAACAAAATCAGATGTCTACTTCATTATGTAAAGAGTGTCATATGTTTTAAAGATCCACAACTTTCAGAACCGGGGGAAATGCAGTTGGTCAACTTGGAGGGCTTCTATGGAATTGTAATGTATACTCAATCAGCTGTAAGTCCAACTATCTGCTATTAGCAATACATCAAGAGATGGGTTGAATGTGCAATGTCACAACCTAGAAAAAATATTCTCAACAACACAGAGAACATATGTTTAGTAGGGATGATGATATGAAGCATTAAGAATTAAAAGATTCTTGAGACAGATATGTTTCCTGCTTCTCCCAACAACTCTGTAAAGTTTTTACTATAGAAATAATGGCTTAAGTTCCTTAATGAGTGATAAAGCATCTTGGATATCATGTTCCAAGGCCAAATCATCTTGAGAAAAAGAGTCTGCTCTAATGGCTAAGAGCACAGTGATAGGTAGATGCAATGCAAAAATAGGTTCAGCCATGGGTCTAGTGAACTTCTGAGGACAAGAAGATTACAGCTGGTTTCCTTATCTTTATTTTTGGGTCAAATCTCCTCTCTGTCAAATACTGAACAAGTGCCCTGATGTTTAGTCAATTAGAATTGGAAGATAAACACATGCAGCAAGAATAGTAGTTTATAGGACAATTGACACTGACTTTGGTACTAAGACGTCAGAAACAATCAGATAAGCACAGTTGCCAGTTGTTATAAGTAATGCCATGGAGGGAGAGCAATTATTGCCAGAGGGAATATTTCCAAAATTAAGCCCCTGAGTCACGGTAAATAATTAGATGAATCAATAATGTATTTTTCCCTTGATCAAGCCATGTATTGAAAATAGCAACAATAACGGGAAATTGCCATGAGATTTAGTATACTTCCAAAATGATACCTGCCATAAATCCATTGTGAGCAGAAACACTAATTGTTAGTCTTTTTCTCCTTAATCTTCTTTTTATTTAGGATTCAATGAATAATTAACTATAAAGAAGTACATGCAAATTCTGACATAGCGATTACTAATACTCTTAGCTGGTAAGTCATATAGTGAATGGATTGGAATTTTCCCAAACAAGTCTGAGTGTACATGTACATTATTCATCATTCATATATATAGCATATGGTCCAGGATGAAAAATTGCAGGATTTGAATGAAGAGATAGCCCCCTATTATCCTCCCAGAGCTATATGACCATGTAAATTGAATAAAATTTGCCCTTCATACTTTTCTGGATGGTGTTAACTTCAGACACATATTTCAATTTGTTGAAACTTCACTATTGTTTCCTAAAATATGACTTTGTTTTCACTCAAAGCATACTCTTCATGTAATTTGGTATATTTTGTAAAGAGACATTCAATTACCAGTTAAAATGTGGATAATACTTCTTCCAGCTTTTTGTTTTGGTACTTGAAGCATGTTAAATTATATTTTATTCTTTTAAATATGATGTCAACTGTCCAATTAGCAAACCCAAAACAAGAAACACTTTCAGGAGAATTATATTCCCAAAAGTAAAACTTTATTGTATACACCATGTTGGTACTGAAGAAATGAAACCAGCTCTGGTTTCCTGTGGAAATGCTTGCTCGGTTAAACAATACTTTCTTCTTCTCCCCACCCCGGTTGACCATTGTCCAATTATGAGACTGTCTTTTGATATGAGAACGGTCAGCTCTCATGATCTCTTTTGAACTTGTCTCTTCTTTTTATTTCTCTTTCCCATGTACGTTATAGTTAATCCTCTGATATATGCCTTTCCTGTACCCCATACGTTTTGTAATGAAGTTTCTTTTTTTGTTTTCTTTAAAGAAAAAGTCCAGTTCTCTTTCCATAAATTGAATAAATTCCTTATCTTTCAGGATTCATTCATTGTCCATCTTGACTTCTTTTTCTGTCTCTTCCATGTAACTTTTATCGAATTGTGATCTGCCCATGTACTTGTTTCATTGTTTATTTCTTGTATGGTAGATATTAATTCTGCTGATGCCCATATCATATCAATTCTAGACCAAGACATATATATCTTTGAATAAAATGTATATTGGTTTTTCTCAGTATGTGTTTCTTGCCAAGCATCCTGTATGTCTAATTCTTCCGCCATTTTAAAAAAGTTTTTTGTTAGTGTTTTTCTAGTTTTTTTTATTTACTTTTCTACTTTTATAGTCCAATTCTGCATCTACTATTGCATTAAAGTCTCCTAGCTCTCACGATCTGTACATACATTCTCCACATTACATCTCCCTCTCCCCAGTTCATTGGCAAATTGAAAAACTAGGTTTGAAAGAAGCAAAGCAGTTCAATCTTGACATGCAGACTTCCTTAAAAAAAAGAACCCATAAAAATATTAAACACAGATTGATTATTTTTGTTTAGGTGGTATTAGCCTTCACTAATCTCTTTGGTCGCTTGGGTATTTTGCATAGAACCTTTCTACTAACTTGTCTGTACTAACATTTTGGGCACCTACCTACTCCGCATCACCTTTCCACTGCACTAAATATTGTAATTTCCCCTTAGAGTATCTTGAGCCAAGAATCCTCTATCTTAGTGGTTCCCCCCCCCCGCCCCAAATCATCACAGGTGGTGTCAGCTTGTCCTTGACTGGCCTTAGTTTGGAGCCTTAGAAGGACTTCAATAAGCTGCAGAGGAACACTGGGTGGAGTTGTCTGAGTAACTTAGGCAATTGTAACTCCACAGTAATTGGGTTTATGATTCGAACAATTGGGAACAGACCTATGTACTTAGGACTGTGGTAATATATTTTATTCTGTGGGTCCTTGTATAGCTTTGCATAGATCTAGGGACTAAAAAATGCCTCTGGTGGGGGGGGGCATTTCCGCCTGCTATGGGTGTTTTTGTCCTGTTAGGACCTGCGAAGCTTAGAGGACCAGATATGTCGGTGAAAGGTCATAGTATATAGCTGAGCCATTCCCATGGGAATTTCCGCAGATGTATATTCTCATCCTGTTTGTTCTCATCCTATATATCCTGTGGAAATAACATCCTGTTGAGGTCACTTGTTTTCTGTATATGCATTTTGTTCTCAATAAAAGCTGGTACCTGGGTCTACTCAGGGCTGGCATCTGCTCAGACGTTTTCCCTGCGTCTCATTTCAAATGTCAGTCCACCACAAGTGGTGACCCCGACGTGATAGTTTGGAAGATTATACGTTTCGACGTGATAGCTTTGAAAAGCTATACGTTTCCCGCATCCTATACTCATCGTCGCGGACGTCGACTGGGCCCTCATCTTCTTCGCTGGACGGAGATAGATTCTTTTCGTAAGTATGGGAGGAGATTTCTCGAAGGCTCAGACAGGGCACATTAGGGAAATGAGAGAAATCACTGGGAATAGGTTTAAGTTTGGAGTTCATAGTAGAGGACATGCAGTAGGAAAGAAAGAAATTGAGGACTTATTACAGTATGTTTGGAAACATATTCCGTGTTATCCAGAGGGAGGTAGTATTAAAGTAGAGTGCTGGAGAAAGATAGGGAAATTTTTGCACGAGGAGCCTCGTGCCCCTTCTTCAATTTTGTTAACCTGGAGGGTGGTTATGGATGCATTAGCTACTCATGAACAACCGCTCCTAGCACCCCCTGAAGAAGGTTTGCCGCCTTACCATGCGGTACGTATATTGCCACCGACAACACCTCCAGATAAATCCAGAGGACTGTCAGGCACTGAAAATACTTTGTCAGAAGAGAAGAGTTTGCCTTTAAGAGTTCAAGCAGATGCAGTTACTGCAGCTATTCAGGAAGCAACAAATAGAGGGGAATTATCAGGAGATGATTTGGTAGAATTTGGAGTGGAGATTCAACTTAATCCAGTAGAAACTGGTGTGGACGTTGCTTTAAATCAACAGAGAGATAGAATGCCTGAGGAGGGGTTCGTTCTTCTCCCACAGTTAAATTTACAAGCCGTGGGGGCTCTCCCTGACGGCGAAGGTGGTGAGAAGACCTTTACTAACATCAAACAAGGGAACAATGAACCCTATGAAAATTTCATTAGTAGATTGAAAGTGGCTATTGAAAGGCAAATTGACAATCAATTTGCCCGGAATGAATTGCTTTTGAAGTTAGCAGTAGATCAGGCTAATGTAGATCGCAAAAAGATCCTTAATCCACTTATTGCGAGTGGAAAGCGAGAGATCACAGATTTGATAAACGCATGTAGAAAGGTGGGGAGTCAGACTTTTAACATGGAGACTTTAGCTCTGGCTCTCCAGGCAGGAAATAATAAAGAAACTTTTTTCAATTGTGGGAAGCCTGGACATTTTAAAGCGCAATGTTGGGCTCCTGGAGGGGATCAAAGTCAGCAAAAAAAGAGATCAATGGGACAGAGTGTGACCTAAATCAGTATATCAGATGCTCCTAAAGTTTTTACTGATGGAGAAAATTTTTTGTGTTTGGTGCTTGTGTTTGGAAAGATAAATCTGGAATTTGGCATACAAAAGTGACATCAGAGCAGAAGTCTGCCCAGCAGGCAGAACTTGCTGCTGTAGTTTTGGCTTTTCAAAACTTTCAAAATCAGGATTTTAATCTAATAGTGGATTCTTTGTACGTATATAACTTGTTACCCTTTGTAGCAGGTTCTTATTTGTCTCCTGGAATATCACCTAATATTCTACGTTTGCTTTTGTTGTTGCAAGGATGTTTGGAGCAGCGTGTGAATGTGTGTTTTGTTGTCCATATTCGTAGCCATAGTAATTTACCTGGAATTTTATCACAAGGCAATGCCAAAGCTGACAGTGCTGTAACTTCAGTTCTCACTGTCCAGCCATGGGACAGCCATAGTTATTTTCATCAAAATGCTAAAGCATTGGCACATCAATTCAAGCTTACTGCTGCAGAAGCTGCTGCCATAATTCAGCAATGTCCAACTTGTTCAAAACAGGGCACGGCTATTCCTATGGGAGTCAACCCCAGGGGGTTGAAACCTTCAATGATTTGGCAAATGGATGTTACTCAGTATCCATCATTTGCACCTTGGAAGTATATACATGTGACTGTGGATACTTATTCAGGATTCCTAATGGCTACTCCTCAAAGAGGTGAAGCGGTTAAACATGTCATCAATCATTGCATTAAGACATTTTCAGTTGCTGGTACGCCTCAAACTTTAAAAACAGACAATGGTGCAGCTTATCGGAGCACAGTCTTTGATCAGTTTTGCAAACAGTGGTCTGTGGAACATAAATTTGGAATTCCATACAATTCCACAGGACAGGCTATTGTGGAGCGTTATAATGGCACGCTCAAGAACATGTTAGCTAAATTAAATAAAAAAGGAGGGAAGCTCCTGGGGCTTCCGGCAATTCAAGATCAATTAAATCTAGCCTTGTATACTTTAAATTTTTTAAATTTGTCTGGTAACCCCCCTGCGAGTGCGGCCAGCAGGCATTTTTCTTCTCCTTCTACAGATGCAGTGAGGCCTCGAGTGTTGGTGCGATTCCTTCGGGATCCGGCATGGGTTCCCGCTGAGCTGATTACGTGGGGACGTGGTTATGCAGCAGTAGAACATCTTGGTCAAATTCGTTGGGTTCCTGGTCGATGTATTCGGCCTGATCATTCACAGGCGTCTTCGCAGGTGCCAGTGAGGGAGGTTCCTGATTCTCAGGATGGCATTTCTGTGGTTCCTGATTCCGTACCTGTGGTTCCTGATTCTCTTGATGCCGGCAGTCCAGGCGTGGCGCTGTGAAGGCTGGGAAAAGATGACTGCTTATCTGAGGTTATCAACTTGTATGCAGCAGGTTCCTTTGGGGAATCAGACTAAATTAATCTGCAAACAGCGGCATCCTTTGATTTTTCCAGCATATTGGTCCTGGCATAAGGGTCAAGACATTCTTTACTCGGGACCTGATAAGGATATTATATCTTCAGCCTGTGCTACAACTCTGATCCTGTTTAATGTTTCTGTTTCAGACTATGGACAATATAGATGTCAATTGGAGTTACCTAAGTTACCTTACACAGACTCTCTATCCCACCTTTGGGAATAGCTATGAACTATAGAGATATTCATATTTTAAATAATTTCACTGTTGCTATGTTTAATAATACTGTTAAGAGCATTAAGATGTTAAATGAAGAAGTGTCTGAAATTCGCCAAATTACTTTACAAAATCGTTATGCTTTAGACATAATGTTAGCTGCCAAAGGAGGAGTTTGTGCCTTAATTCATTCACATTGTTGTATTTTTATACATAATTATGAGCCTAACATTACAAAAACTGTTCATGATATGGAAGACCGCATAGCTGAACACGAAGCAGGAAAAGATGGCTTTGATAAGTCACCTTGGGCTTTGCTATGGGATTGGCTTCCTGACAGCTCATGGTTACGTTCATTGCTTCAATTAGTTGTGACAATTGTTATTATACTTATTATGTTATGTTGCTGTATTCAATGTATTCCTAATCTATTTCAAATATGTACCTCAGTTTTTCAACGTATGGGACCAAGTCGCGAAAGTCGCGAAGGAACTGTGTATTATGCCACTAAAACACCCCCTATCTTTGAATAAATAAAAAAGGAGGGAATGTGGTAATATATTTTATTCTGTGGGTCCTTGTATAGCTTTGCATAGATCTAGGGACTAAAAAATGCCTCTGGTGGGGGGGGCATTTCCGCCTGCTATGGGTGTTTTTGTCCTGTTAGGACCTGCGAAGCTTAGAGGACCAGATATGTCGGTGAAAGGTCATAGTATATAGCTGAGCCATTCCCATGGGAATTTCCGCAGATGTATATTCTCATCCTGTTTGTTCTCATCCTATATATCCTGTGGAAATAACATCCTGTTGAGGTCACTTGTTTTCTGTATATGCATTTTGTTCTCAATAAAAGCTGGTACCTGGGTCTACTCAGGGCTGGCATCTGCTCAGACGTTTTCCCTGCGTCTCATTTCAAATGTCAGTCCACCACAAGGACCCAATTTCTTGCAAGGTTGGTTCAGGTTTAAGTACTTCATAGACAAGTAAACTCTCTCCAAAATTCTGAACTTCTTCTGAGGGGCTGTACTCCTCCAGTGCCAGTTGTTGTTTTCCCAGTCAACCGCTGGGTTCTTTTTCGGCCATGTCAACTCCAATAACCCATCTGTTTTGTAGCTTTATTTGTCTTGATTGGCTGGCAACATTGTGTTTCCTGTACTGGAGGCTTTTAGTGCGGCTTGGCTCCGAGTTAAAAAAAGGTACAAAACAGGCAGAAGATATTAGAAACACCAATCAAGCAGAACACAGCAAACTCCAAGACCAATAAACACAGACCAAGACTCCCAACCAATCAGGATGAAGATAAAACCATTCTGGCACAGCAGATGGCTAGCACCAAATTTAAAACAGAAATGGCTGTGTAAGTCTGACTCACAGACGAACACAATACAGAAGCCTGATGATGGCAGATGAGATTCTGCCGAAACGTTGCTACAACTTTAAAAGCACAATGACGTGGCAAAATACCTGAACAAATCTGAATACCATACACACACACAAACACACAGACACAGACACACACACATATATTTATACACTGCTCAAAAAAATTAAAGGGAACACAGAAATAAGACATCCTAGATCTGAATGAATGAAATATTCTTATTAAATACTTTGTTCATTACATAGTTGAATGTGCTGACAACAAAATCACACAAAAATTAGCAATGGAAATCAAATTTAGCAACCCATGGAGGTCTGGATTTGGAGTTACACTCAAAATTAAAGTGGAAAAAAACACTACAGGCTGATCCAACTTTGATGTAATGTCCTTAAAACAAGTCAAAATGAGGCTCAGTAGTGTGTGTGGCCTCCACGTGCCTGTATGACCTCCCTACAATGCCTGGGCATGCTCCTGATGAGGTGGCGGATGGTCTCCTGAGGGATCTCCTCCCACACCTAGACTAAAGCATCCCCCAACTCCTGGACAGTCTGTGATACAACGTGGCATTGGTGGATGGAGCGAGACATGATGTCCCAGATGTGCTCAATTGGATTCAGGTCTGGGGAATGGGCTGGCCAGTCTATAGCATCAATGCCTTCATCTTGCAGGAACTGCTGACACACTCCAGCCACATGAGGTCTAGCATTGTCTTGCATTAGGAAAAACCCAGGGCCAACTGCGCCAGCATAGGGTCTCACAAGGGGGTCTGAGGATCTCATCTCAGTACCTAATGGCAGTCAAGCTACCTCTGGAGAGCACATGGAGGGCTGTGCGGCCCCCTAAAGAAATGCTACCCCACACCATTACTGACCCACTGCCAAACCGGTAATGCTGGAGAAGGTTGCAGATAACAGAATGTTCTCCACAGTGTCTGCAGACCCTGTCACGTCTGTCCCATTTGCTCAGTGTGAACCTGCTTTCATCTGTGAAGAGCATAGGGCACCAGTGGTGAATTTGCCAATCTTGGTGTTCTCTGGCAAATGCCAAACGTCCTGCACGATGTTGGGCTGCAAGCACAACCCCCAACTGTGGACGTCGGGCCCTCATACCACCCCCTTGGAGTCTGTTTCTTTCCGTTTGAGCAGCCACATGCACATTTTGCAGGCCTCTGGCAATGCTCCTCCTGTCCCTCCTTGCACAAAGGTGGAGGTAGCAGTCCTGATGCTGGGTTGTTGCCCTCCTACGGCCTCCTCCATGTCTCCTGATGTACTGGCCTGTCTCCTGGTAGCGCCTCCATGCTCTGGAGACTATGCTGACAGACACAGCAAATCACTTGCCACAGCTAGCATTGATATGCCATCCTGGATGAGCTGCACTACCTGAGCCACTTGTGTGGGTTGTAGACTCCATCTCATGCTACCACTAGAGTGAAAGCACCGCTAGCATTCATGACCAAACCATCAGCCAGAAAGCATAGGGACTGAAGAAGTGGTCTGTGGTCACCACCTGCAGAACCACTCCTTTATTGGGGATGTCTTGCTAACTGCCTATGCTTTCCACCTGTTGTCTATTCCATTTGCACAACAGCATGTGAAATTGATTGTCAATCAGTGTTGCTACCTAAGTGGACAGTATGATTTCACAGAAGTGTGATTGACTTGGAGTTACATTGTGTTGTTTAAGTGTTCCCTTTATTTTTTTGAGCAATGTATGTATGTATGTATGTATGTATGTATGGCATTCAGCTTTGTTCGGGTATTTTCCCACGTCATTGTAGTTGTGCTTTTAAAGTTGTAGCAACGTTTCGGCAGAATCTCATCTGCCATCATCAGGCTTCTGTATGGCAGATGAGATTCTGCCGAAACGTTGCTACAACTTGAAAAGAACTACAATGACGTGGGAAAATACCCAAACAAAGCTGAATGCCAGACATACATACATACATACATACATACATACACATATGTAGGTCGGTCGGTCGGTCGGTCTAGGTATGTTCGGGTCTTTTCCCATGTAAGATTAAGAGTATCTTGGCGACGTTTCAGCGAGGTCCCAGTCGCCATCCTCAGGCTGGTGCTTTTGGCTTCATGCTAGTGCAAGCAATGTGTGATCGGAGCTGCCATCTCTCTATAAATACTGGTGGGGGGGCTGGTGTGCTGGGCTGGTTGGCTGCGCTGCTGCCTCTTGATTGGTTGATGGAGTTGATGTTGGTATAATGGGCTGTGTGATGGCCTTGTGAGTTTTGTTGTGGAGATATCCTGGATCTTGTACTGTCATCTCCTGGGTCGTTTGTTTTGTAGTGATCTTTTTTCCATTAGCCTCCCGTGTTTTAACGGCTTGGGTAATGGGTTGTGTGATGGTCTTGCAGGTTCTTTTGTTGTGGTATCCTGGGTCCTGCATTGTAATCTCCTGGGTTGTTTGTGTTTTGATCTCTTTTCCATTAGCCTCCTGTGTTGTAATGGGTTGGGTAATGGGTTGTGTGATGACCTTGTGAATTTTATTGCTGTGGTATCCTTGGTCTTGTGCTGTGATTTCCTGGGTCATTTGCTGTGTTGCAACTTCTTGAGTTCTTGTGGTGTAATTTCCTGAATTTTCTGATGGCTGTGATATAGCATTCTGGGTTTCGGTCTGGCTTCGAGTTTGAGGTCTGTGTCTGTGTTCTTGGCGTGTGTCAGCTTGTTTGGTTTTGGGGTCAGGGGTGCGATAGCTGGCGAGGCATCCGTGGTCTGGTTTCTGGAGGGTGGTTGTCCTTCATTTATAGGATGGGTTTGGGCTGGGTCTGATGAGGGGAATTGGCGGTGGTGTCCCATGTTGTTTTGGGTCTGGTATTGGTTTCTGTGGCTGGGACTCGTTTGTTGGTGAGGGCTAGTTTCCAGATGTCTGGTAGGCAGGAGGTATTGTCCCGTTTATTCATGTTATGGGGGTGTTTCTCTATTTCAATGGCTTCCCTGATTATTCTCTTGCTGGAGTGCTCAGTGTTAGATATTAATTTGGTTCCTTCAAAATTAATTTCATGTCCTGTGCTGGAAGAGGGAGGAAGTATTTTCATCTTTTCTGAATGCGTTTTTGTGTTCTGCGATGAGTGCATTTATTCCCCTGTTGGTTTGTCCAATGTATGTGGCTGGGCAATTGTTGCATGGTATTTCATAAACTCCTTGGTTTTCTAGTTGGATCTTGTCTTTGGGGTTTCTTAGGATGTTGGCTATTTTTTGTCAGTGGCGAAGGCTGTCCTGATATTGTATTTGTGGAGAATTTTGCTGATTTTGTCTGTGGTGCCTTTGATGTAGGGGAGGAGTGTGATACCATTGTCTTGTTCTGTGTCTTGGTTTTTTTTGGGTATCTCTCTTCGGATTAGGTTGGTAATTGTGTTTCTTTGGAATCCGTTGGAAATTAATATGTTAGTGAGGGTGTGTAGTTCTGTTCTCAGGTGGTCTTTGTCAGCTAGGCGTTTGGTTCTGGAGGTGAGGGTCTTGGCTACGGAGTTGATCTGTGCAGGGTGGTGATGTGATTGTGCATTTAGGTAGCGGTTGGTGTTTTTTTTTCCGGTAGATGGAGTGTATTAGGGAGCCATTGGGCTTTTTGTAAATTAGGACGTCCAGGAAGGGAAGTTGGTTGTTGGTTCCTGTTTCCATGGTGGGGTGTATGTTGATAAGATGTGTCAGGAAGTTGTCCAGTTTTTCTTTCCCATGTGGCCAAATTACGAAAGTGTCATCTACATATCTGAGCCAGAGTTTGTGTTTGTGTTTGGATTTGTCTAGAGAGTTGGCTTCAAAGTGTTCCATGTATAGGTTAGCGATGATGGGTCAGAGGGATGATCCCATGGGTGCTCCTTCTATCTGTTTGTATCTTTGTCCATTGTGGATGAAGTATTAATTAACATATTAATTTCCAACTACAAAATAAACGACCCAGGAGATTACAGCACAAGATCCAGGATATCTCAACAACAAAACTCACAAGGCCATCACACAGCCCATTATACCAACATCAACTCCATCAACCAATCAAGATGCAGCAGCACAGCCAACCAGCCCAGCACACCAACCCCCCCCACTAGTATTTATAGAGAGACGGCAGCTCCAATCACACACTGCTTGCACTTGCACGAAGCCGAAAGCACCAGCCTGAGGATGGCGAGTGGGACCTCGCCGAAACATCGCCAAGCTACTCTTAATCTTACACGGGAAAAGACCCGAACATACCTAGACCGAGCGAGCGAGCGACCTACCTACCTACCTGCCCTACATAAGAGGTACTACAGACAAAATTAGTAAGATACTACACAGACATCACATCAAGACTGCCTTCAAAACAGACAGAAAAATAGCAGCCATCCTAAGAAACCCAAAAGATAAAATTGACCTGGAAAACCAAGGCATATACGAAGTCCCCTGTGCATCATGCCTGGCCACATACATTGGACAGACCAATAGAAGAATAAGTACCCGCCTGGATGAACACAAAAATGCAGTCAAAAAGCTGGAACACACTTCCTCACTAGTCCAACACATGGAAGCCACAGGTCATAGCATCAACTTCAATGGCACCAAAACCCTAGCCACTATAGAAAAACCCAGCCACAGAATCATCAGAGAACCCATAGAGATTGAAAAAAGACCAGAAAGCATGAATAGAAGAGATGATTCCACCAGACTGTCAATCATTTGGAAGCCTGCACTCACAAACAAAAAAATCTCCACACCACAAGCCAGGCAAACACCTGGGCACAAACAGATCCCCTGATACCTCCAGCTCAAACACACCCCAACCAGGCACCCAGATGAAACCTAGCTTCCTAACTAATGATAGACGTCCATTTACCCGGAGCCAAGCTGCACTAAAGGCCTCCAATAAAGTAACACAATGTTGCCAGCCAATCAAGAGACAAAAAGAGCCAAAAAACAGACAGGAGATATTAGAAACACCAATCAAGCAGAACACAGCAAACTCCAAGACCAATAAACACAGACCAAGACTCCCAACCAACCAGGGTGAAGAAAAAAACCATTCTGGCACAGCAATAGACTGCCCCAAATTTAAATCTGAAACCACCATAAAACTCTGACTCACAGATGAACACTATACAGAAGCCTGATGATGGCAGATGAGATTCTGCCGAAACGTTGCTACAACTTTAAAAGCACAACTACAATGATGTGGGAAAATACCCGAACAAAGCTGAATGCCATACATGTAAGTACCCACGAAAACTTAAGAATATATCTATATATCTATATCTATCTATATCTATATCTATATATATAATGAATTATTCTATTCGAGTTCAGCTCAGCCACTAATATTGATAGCAATCTTTTTCATTTTTGTTTGAAATATTTCCATCTTTTAACAAAGATTACCTAATAATATCAGTTATCGTTCACTTTAATCACCTATATTTATTCTGTCTTTAAACAAAAAACCAAGCAAGTTATTAACAGTAGTCAATAAAATTATTATTCTTATTGAAATTCATCCTGTCAACTGATATTAATTTCATTTAAAATCTTTCATGTTTCTTTTCAATTATATACTTTTTTAAATCATTGAGAGCCTTATTCTCTTATCCTCTTTTATTTAATTACTAACAAATATTCCATTACATATCAATGCCAATTTTATCTGTCACTTTTATCATCTATCATATTTTCTAACTCTTTTCTATTTCTAGTATAACAATCCTATCTCATGTACCCTTGCAGAATCCTTTCTTTAAATTAAATTTTTAACCATTGTCTCTGTGTCTTTTAAATAGGCTTATACCTTTAATTCTTGTACGCTTTTCCTGTTTCTCTATATCTTGTTTCTGTCCTTTATAACTTCTTTTCCTTTCCATCTTCCCCCTCTTCTTCTCCGTCCCCTTTTTGTTCCCTTTTTAATCTGATTCTCCCTTCTGTGATCCTCCGTTCTGCTTCTTCCTAATGTTATAGCTACTTTTCAAATTACCCTTTTTGGGGGGTTGTTGCTTCAAGTCTTTTTAACTCCCTTTCCCCCCTTTCCCTTGTTTACCCTGCTTAAAATTGCTTGGTCCTTGAGGATGGCTTCTTCTTTGTCCCACCCATCTTGTTCTGCCAGCATTTCTTGTTGTTTTTCATAGTTCAAAATCTCAATTTCTAAACATTGAAATATGAAGCCAAAAGATCCTCTTCCCTCTTGTGCTTCTTCTTTTTGTTTTTTAAGTCTCATTTTAGCTCTTCAAGGAGTGATGTCATTTTAAAGATTTTTAAACAACCCCCAATTGATTTTATTTCATTTCATTATGATCCACCATCCAAAATTCTAGGAATCACCCAATAATCCAAAACTGTTTCTTGCTTCTTCTCTCACTTTCTCTTTCCCAGGGGCTTTGTTATCTTGTAACAAAGTTTCAGCTACAATGTGTCCTTTACAAGTCTTGTTGAAATTCCACTATCAATTCTTTTTACTTCCAGGTGGTCTCCTCCATTTTTCCAGATTCCACCCTTTCTTTTTTTTCCCCTCTGCTTTTTTTCTTTTCAAAATTTTTAAATTATCCAAGAGTCTTTATCCTTTTGACACTTTATTTTCAGCTAAAAATAGTCCGTTAATGTCAAATGGATTAACATCAATTTCTTGTTTAGATCTCTTCTTCTTAATATTCAAAGTCAATTAAAGTTGTCAATGTGAGAGAAAGAAAGCAAATTCTTTTTCCTTTCCCTTTCTCTTTCGCTGCTTTAAAAAATCTTTTTTAGGAATAGTATTAGTCTTTGTAATTCAAGTTTCAGATACCTTAAATAGATGTTTTCTCTGTTCAACCTGGTCAGTCAATCTTTTTCCTTTAAACTTCCTCCTACACAATCTTGTCCGGTCGGGTTCTTCTTTGAGGTGGCCATTTCTGACCACTACTACAACCACCTTTGGGAAAGGGAGTAATGGCCAGCCGAGGAGGAGTGATGAGGCTCTCCTCAACCCCACTGGCGGCCTCCCCCTTCTTCCCCACTTCTAAGGGGTGGCTTCAGCCCCAAATCCGGGCAGCTCAGGGCGCTCCAGTGGCGGGCATGGATCAAAACTGCGCACAATTGCGGATTTCAGTCCGTCACCGAAGAAGCCCAAACCGGAAGTTCCAGAATGATCCATCTCTTTCTTGAGCTGCTGCAGTGACATTGCTGGCTCCATGCTCTTATGATCTCTTCATACATTCTCTACATTCCATTTCCCTCCCCCCCAGGTCATTGGCAAGTTGAAAAGTATTAGGTTTGAAAGAAGCAAAGCAGTTCAATCTTGACATATAAATAATTTAAAATATTTTTTTTCAGAAGTTCCAAGATATAAATTGAAAAAAAAATCTGCATAAAATTGAGAAGACCTAATCCCAAAGATACAAAAGCCTCTTGGCTACAGGAAGTAGAAATTGTAAAACAAAATGCTAAACTACATAATATTGTCCATTATTACAGAATGCTGGCCATCTCTCCCAAAAAAAGAACTGTATTTGCAACTAAGAATTGACCTGTGTAGGACTTCCGGTGGCACTTCCGTCGAGAATGGCCGGAGACGGCGATCATGCGCTTCGATCCATGCTTACCCTGTTGGAGGGGTCCCTAAGAGACCAGAACCATCAGACCCACCTTGGAGGGGTGGGGGAAGACGGGGAGACTGCCAGCCAGGTTGAGGGGAGCCACATCTCCCCTCCCTGGCTTGATATACTCCCCTGAAAGACAGGGAAAAGCAGCAGTTTTAATGGCTGCCCTGAAGACGGGAAGCTACCGGGACTTAAGTGTGTGCTGGAGTGGTGAAGTGGTAAGCGGCGTGTAACCAGATAAGAGAAGCTGAACTTTTTGTTTTAATAACCTCGAAAAGCAGAAAGAAGGATTCTTCACTTAAGAGTATAACAGCGGCGAATGGAAAACAAGAGGACAATGTAAGGTAAATAAAAACTGGACTATAAAAGAGCTATAACAAAATTAAAACTATGAAAAGTGAAAGTGATATAGACCACCACCTTATGGTACAAGACATTTTTTCTTGGATGACTTTATGGAAAATTACTGGTCTTTTAAATGATATGAAATAAAAGACTTTAACAGAACAAGAACCCCGGAAGCTTAAAAGAAAAAAAGGGGAGATTGCAGCAAGAGGATAAATGAAGGCAATATCTTGGGACTGGTGGGGGTTGTCTGTGCAAAGGAAATAGAAAGACCAATAAGGAAAAGAGAAATAAATGGAGTCTCTTGGTAAGGATTACAATTAACTTTAATAAAATAAAAAATAACACAATTGATTAAAAAATGGAAGAAGCAAGCAAAGAATTTAAGTTGGAACTGCAATTTGTGAAAGAAATGTTAAAAGAAAAAAGGGGATTATTGGACATACTGGAAGAAAAAGTAATGCAATTTATAGCAGAACAAAGGAACCTTAGAGAGGAGGAGCCAAAGGAAGGGAAAAACAGCCAAAATGGACATGAAGATTCAGAGACATTGCCAAAAGACATAAAAGGAATTAAAACTAAGACATTAATGACAGAGATAATAAATAAAAAAGAAAAAGCTCCCAAGAGTAGGCAAAAGAAGAAACTGTACTAAAAGAAATTTCAAAAAAGAGAACAAGAAAGGGTGGGAGGAAAGAGGGGGGATGGAAATAAAAGTAATCTTAGAGGAAAAAAGAGGGATAAAGAGGAAAGGCCAGGAAAACTTAGTAAAGGGAAAGCTCGCTAAAACTAAGAGAAATGACAAGGCTGAGAGATTTTAGAGATAAGGGTTAGATATAGCATAAAAGGGGGGTACCACATGGGAATGTATCTTTGTATTTTTTATTAGAAATGTAGACATGGGAGATTTGAAGTTTACAACTTACTGGGAATTACTTTAAGATTATTAGATAATTATAGATGAGAAAAATGAAGGAGCGATATTAAGAGGATTTTATTGTTACTAATCCTTCCTTCATACACACACACACACACATTTTCTTAAGTTTTTGCGGGTATTTATATATATGGTATTCAACTTTGTTCGGGTATTTTCCCATGTCATTATAGTTGTGCTTTTAAAGTTGTAGCAACGTTTCGGCAGAATCTCATCTGCCATCATCAGGCTTCTGTATTGTGTTTGTCTGTGGGTCAGACTTTCACAGCCGTTTCTGTTTTAAATTTGGGGCTAGCCTACGCTGTGCCAGAATGGTTTTTTCTTCATCCTGGCTCTACCAGACTGTCAATTATCTGGAAGCCTGCACTCTCAAACAAAAAAAATCTCCACACCATAAGCCAGGCAAACACCTGGGCACAAACAGACTCCCCCTGATACCTCCAGCTCAAACACACCCCAACCAGGCACCCCAACCAGGCACCCAGATGAAACCTAGCTTCCTAATAAATGATAGCCGTCCATTTACTCGGAGCCAAGCTGCACTAACAGCCTCCAATACAGGAAACACAATGTTGCCAGCCAATCAAGACAAAAAAAGCCACAAAGCAGACAGAAGATATTAGAAACACCAATCAAGCAGAACACAGCAAACTCCAAGACCAATAAACACAGACCAAGACTCCCAACCAATCAGGATGAAGAAAAAACCATTCTGGCACAGCGTAGGCTAGCACCAAATTTAAAACAGAAACGGCTGTGAAAGTCTGACTCACAGACGAACACTATACAGAAGCTTGATGATGGCAGATAAGATTCTGCCAAAACATTGCTACAACTTTAAAAGCACAACTATAATAACGTGGGAAAATACCCGAACAAAGCTGAATACCATACACACACACACACACACACACACACACACACACTCTAAAATATGCAAATGAGTATCTAAATGATATTAGGAAAACAGAGAATATGGTGACGGGCAAAAATCTGGTATTAATTATGTTCAAAAACATGTGAATTAGGGTTATATAAATGCTATAGGTTGAAATTGATTAAAGAGAAGTAAAGGGGGAAATTAACTGTTTCTATTTTTATTTTTTTCTTTGTGGTATACATGTAATAGAAAATGGAATTGATTATACAAAGGATATGAGAAAATAGAAAACATAATGAACTAGAAGGGATTATGCGGGAATATAAAATATTTATTATGAATGTATTATATTTGGAAGTGGAAACAAAGGAAAAATATGAAATGATTATATGAATATCTCTGGAATATATGTAAGATAAATCGTAGATGGGGGGATACACCATGTGGATCCTAAATGTATTAATCTTACTTTATTTTTACTTGTTTTTTTTTCTTTCATTGACTGTCTAATTATATATTGGGCTTGAGAAAGTTATAGATGATAACAATACATAATGTAACATAAAATAGCTGAAAATGGAAATAATAGGGGATAAAGAATTGAAAATATATGTGAGGATGTAATGATTTTGATATTGAATTAATGAATTGAAATATGAAAGGGAAATTTATCTAAAGATTAGTTGAATGGATAATAATTTGAGATGATATTAATTAAGAAAGTTGAAAATGTAACTATGCCTATGTATAAATATTGTAATATGGAACCACATTGCTCACGTGAAGAGATGTGTAAAAAATAAAAATAAAAAAACTTTGAAAAAAAAGAATTGATCTGTTTGCAGTAGAAGACTAACAGCTTCATTGTATGGGTGAAATTATGATGTTATTGTTAGGTTTTTTTGTTTTTGTTGTGAGCCATCTAAGATTATTGTGTATAAGACAGACAGTTTTAGAAATAAACAAATTGCTTGTTAGTCAAAAAGGTTCAGCTAAATATGGTCTGACCTGTCAACTGTATAAGCTCTTTTCTTTAGTTTGCACATATTTTCTGCCCTGTATTGGGGGAAGACTCATTAAAGCAAGAAACAAGATACTGTTCCAAAGTTGTGTCTTCATTTCCTTTGTCTTTTCCCATTATCCTGCATGATACAGTATATATAAGGGCAAGAAAAGAAAGAACGGAGCAGGTACACCCAATCTAAAAATATTGATCATACATGTAAACACGTGTCTCTAAGAGACTCTGTTATCCCATTTTTTCCTTGGGGGGAAAAACTTCAAAAGTGATTATATCTTTGACATTTAATTATTTAAAAGAGAAATATTGCTGTAATAATGATACTGTATTTTTAAATGGTGTGTACATTAGAAAATACTATTTTGCAATCATTTATTCATGGAGAAATTGTTTAACATCAGGTGGAAATATTTTGATTTCCCACCTTGCAATGGGAAGATGAAGAGAAATAAGAACCGTTGAAAGTCATCTACAAATGGAACTTCTCAGCAATTATTTGTTTTTTTTAAAATAAATTTTATTGAATTTACAATTAAAAACATATCGACATTACATATACAAAAGGGAGAGAAAAAGAAAAAAGAAAAAAAAACGCTCGGTCTTACGAACCGAAAAAAGAAGAGAAAAAGAGATATAAAAGAAAGAAAGAAACAAAGAAACGGAAGAGAAAAGAAAATACATTTAAAAACAGACAGATATCCTTTTTGACAGTCTGCAAGATCCAATTCTCCTACCTTAATTTAAATACACACATCTTGTCAATATCTATGCTTAAATTACCCATTGTTCATTAAGCAGTTTATCTCTGAAATAACCAATTATACCACGAGTTCCAATTATCATAAAATGTTGAAGACTCTTTATTTTTAAGTGCTATAGTTAATTTATCCATTTCTGCACAGTCACATATTTTCTGGATGACCATTTGTTCTGTAGGTATATAGGATGATTTCCAGCACTGGGCGAATGCTAATCTGGCCGCAGTTAGGATATGAATTGTTACATATTTCATCTTTTTAGGTAAATGTTTATCAGAGATCCCTAGTAGGAAGAACTCTGGTTTGTATTCGATTTGTTCTTTGGTTATCTCCTCCAACCATTTTCTGATTTTTTGCCAATATTTCTGGGTTTCTTTGCAAGACCACCACATATGAAAGTAGGTTCCTTCTATGCTTTTACATTTCCAGCATTTTGGACTAGTGTTTGGGTTCATTTTCGCTAACCTCGAAGGGGGCAAGTGCCATCTATAAAACATTTTGCATGTATTTTCTTTATATGCTGCCGATTTTGTAATCTTAATATTTCTATTCCAAATCTTTTCCCATTCTGATAATGTAATACTTCTTCCAACATTCCTGCTCCAGGCTATCATGTTCCCTTTGACTATCTCCTGTTCTAATTCTACTTCCAGTAAGTATTTATAGAATTTGGATATGTTCTTTTTATTTGATCCTAGTAAAATTTTATCTAGATTCTGCAGTTTGTTATAAATCCCAAAGTCTTTTATATCTTGTTTGTGTCTGCTATGAATTTGTATATATAACCACTGATCAATTTTAAATCCCTGTTCTTGTAATTCTTGTCAAGTTTTTAATTTTCCTTGTGGATCTAATAAATCTTTATATTTAATCATTTTTGTTATGTCCAAATTATTGGGGTGTACCATTGCCTCCGTTGTTGATAGCCAGATCGGAATTTTAAAATAGTGTTTTTTGCATATTTTTTTCCAATTAATTAATAATGAGTCCCTAATGAGGTGTCTATGAAAGTAAGACTGCTTGGGTTTCCCCACTTCCCATAAGAAGGCATGCCACCCTCTCTGGAGGTCATGCCCTTCTAATGTTAAAGTTCTTTTATTAAGTAGGTTCACCCAATCTTTTAACCATAATAGGCTAGCTGCCGAATAATATAATTCCCAATTTGGCAGAGCTAGGCCCCCTCTACTTTTCGCATCTTGTAGGGCCTTTACATTGATCCTAGGTTTTTTCCCCTGCCAAATAAAGTTAAGTGTAATCTTATTTAAATCTTCAAAAAAGTTTTTTGGCAACTTAATTGGAATTGTCTGGAATAAATAAAGAAATTTTGGTAATATATTCATTTTAATCGAAGCAATCCTGCCCAATAAGGATAGCTGCAGCTTATTCCAGGATTCTAAATCCTTCTTTGTTTGTTGAAGTAGTTTGTCATAATTGTTCTCTTTAAGTGATTTACCTTGTGAGGTTAACCATATTCCTAGATATTTGACCCTTTTTGTTACCTGTATCCCCATCATTGCTTCTAATTCTTCCTTCTGATTTCCTGTTAAATTTTTGGTCATTAATTTCATCTTTTTTCTATTAATTTTTAATCCTGCCACTGCGCCAAATCGTTCTAATTCTTTTATTAGATTATATCCTTTTTCCAAGGGTTCCTCCAGAAAGAAAACCATATCGTCAGCAAACGCTTGTAATTTATATTCTTCTGATTTGACCCTCACTCCTCTAATTTCAGAGTTTTGCCTCACCCGTGTTAAGAGTGATTCTAGGGCAAAAATGAAAAGAAAAGGTGAGAGAGGGCAGCCCTGTCTGACATCTTTTTCTATATTTATTGGACCTGTTTGTTCGCCATTGATTAGTATATTAGCCTGTTGTGTATTGTAAATTGTTGTTATAATGTTTTCAAATTTAGTGCCAAGGCTCATATTATAAATTTTTTGAATTAAAAAGTGCCAATTTAAGTTGTCAAATGCTTTCTCAGCATCTAAAAACATAAGTGCGGATTGTTTCTCCGGGTGAGCTTCATAATATTCTAGTACATCAATAACGGTTCTTAAATTGTTCTTTATTTGTCGGAACGGAAGAAATCCATTTTGGTCTTCGTGGATATGTGAATTTAAAGCTTGTTTTACTCTATTAGCTATGATAGAAGTAAATAATTTATAATCGGCATTTAAAAGTGAAATCGGTCTATAGTTCTTGATGTATCTATGATCTGCATCCTCCTTCGGGATTAGCAAAATCAGCGCCCCCCTCCATGAGTCCGGCATCTTGGCTGCCCGAAGTACCTCATTAAACACTTCCAGCATCAGTGGTCCTACTAGTTCCAATATTGCTTTATATAGTTCTGCCGGAATCCCATCTGGTCCTGGAGATTTGTTATTACTTTGGTTCTCCGTTGCTGACATCAATTCAGACCATGTAATATCTTTATTCAATAATTCTATCCATTCCTCTCCAATTACCTTGTCATTCGTCTCCTCTAAATAAGTTCTTATTTTATCTTCATTAACTTCCTCCTTTTTATATAATCTTTGAAAATAGTTGTAAATGATATCTTTTTTCTTCTCTATCTCATGTTGTAAGATGTCATTCTCATCCATTAATTGGTGTATCAATCTCTTTTCTTTCTCTTTTTTAAGTTTATGGGATAGCCATCTTCCTGGTTTATTTGCACGCTCAAAATAATTTTGTTTGGACCTTTTCAAGTTAATCTCTATTTTATCTTGTTCAAGTAAGTTCAATTTATGTTTAATTGCTATTAACTGATTTTGTGTTCTCTGGTTTTTAGGGGATTTTTGTAGTTGTATTTCTAATTCTTTAATTTGTTGTTGGAATTTATTTTGTTGGGCATGTATTCTTTTATTTCTCATGGCATTATAAGAGATTGTCGTTCCTCTTATAATTGCCTTCATTGTATCCCAAATATTTTGTTTTGTAGTTGCTTCATTATTATTTTCTTTTAGGAAATAATTTAATTCCTCTTTCAGCTTGTCAATGTACTTTTCTTCGTTTATTAACTGGGTATTTAGTGTCCATCTTTTCTTTGTCTTTCTCCTATCTCTCCAAATTAATTGTATTGGGTTGTGGTCGGCCCATTCATTTGGTAGAATTTTAATTTCTTTTATTTCATTGGCCAATTCCCCATCCATACAGGCCATATCTATTCTAGTCCAGATTCTATGTGGATTTGAATAATATGTGAACTGTTTCTCTTCTGGGTTTAGTTTCCTCCATAAGTCTATTAAGTTTAAATCTCTCATCATGTCCTTGCAGGGCATAGAGAATTCTCTTTTCCCTTTCTTGTTCTTATTCACATTACTATGGTCTTTTTGATAATCGGCAATGGAGTTGAAGTCACCTATCATGCAAATATTCTTTTTTTCGAAACCTATTATTTTCTGATGAAGATCTTTGAAAAATTTCCCTTGTTCTTCATTTGGCGCATATATTGCTACCAATAAAAATGTGATATGATTAATCCAAATTTGTATAACCAGAGTTCTTCCTTCCGGATCCAACCAGATTAGTTCTGCTTTTACATCATCTTTCACAAATATTGCTATTCCTTTCTTTTTATGTTTGTCTGCTGGTGCTGTAAAGAGTTTTCCAAGTTTCGGGCAAATTAAATATCTTTCATCCTTTTTCGTTATGTGTGTTTCTTGTAGGCATATTATGTCGGCGTTTTGTCTAATTAATTTAGTTAATATCCTTTTTCTTTTAAGTGTTGAATTTAAACCATTTATATTAATGGAGAGGAGTTTTTTCCCTATCTCCATTTATCTAGATCTGTTTAGATTTTTGTCTAGTAATAATTCGGTTTCCTTCTTGTTGTTGTTGTGGGATTGGTTCTTCTCTCCCTGGTTGTGATTTATCATTCCCTAAATTTTGAGGAAGTCCTTCTTTTTGGTTTCTATGGCAGTTACGTTCATCCTGTGGCTTCCTTTTAGTTTGCTCCTTGGTGTATTGGTCATCCATGCCTATTAGCTGATCATGAAAGTCTTGGGCCTGTTCTATAGAGACTATTTTGATTTTTCTCTCTTTCCACGTTATTAACATCCCTTCCGGGATTAACCATTTAAAAGGGATTTCTTTTTTATTTAAATAATTGGCCAAAAATTTATAATCCTGTCTTATAACCCTCACTTTCCTTGGGATATGTTTTAGAATTGTAATCTCTTTGCCTCTATATGTTATTGTTTCTTCTCTGGACATTTTAAGAATTAGGCCTCTCACACACTTCCTTGCGAAACGAATATGAATTTCTCTCGGGCAGTTATGGTGTCTAGCATAACTTGTGCTGACCCTATACACCTCGTCAAATTCTTTGATTAAATCATCTTTTTCTTTCCCTAACCGTTCAGCCAACAGTTCTGCCATTAATTGTTCTAGATCTTCATTTTTCGCTTCTGCTACATTTTGAAACCTTAAATATGTCATTGCTTTATCCATTTCGAGGTGGACCAGGGAGTTTTCGGTTTCTCTAGTTACATTTCTAAATTCCTTCTCTATCCTTTCAAAATTTGTCTCCATCCGTTCTGTCCTACCCTCTATTTCTCTTATCTTAACTTCGTTTTTCTCCATAGCTTGTTGCAAGGACCCTATCTTATCCTCCACCTTGAGTAAATCTGCTTTCATTTCCACTTTAAGCTTTCCCATCTCATCTTTTAATTGACTAATGTCTGCTCTGGTTTCATTGTGATTCTTAATCATTATTTCTTGCATCTTAGATATTGCTTCTTGCAGGGATAGTAGGGTAGCTTGTATATTAACGTTAGAAACATTAGACTGTTTTTCCCCTATTAGAGATTCTTCAATGGTTTTTTGGGTTGTTGATGAAGCAGAAGTTAAAGTAGTTGTTAGGGTCGGGGTGGTCTTCTTTCCTGCTTTCAAAGCCATAGTTGTCATGGAGGTCATCTCTCTTAATATTTGTTTTTGCTGTTGCACTATATTGGATATATTGTCCCAAATCACCATTCAGTGTTTAACTCCTAAAATAAAAGTTCTATTCTAATTCTTCAATCAAATATATAGATAGGCAGTCTTACACCTATATTATAAATGGTTATCTAATAATATATAATAATCTTTATAATTAATTTATATACTGAATATCAATATTAATCACCAATAATACATCAAATCCAACCCAGTTACAACTTTAAGAATTAATCTTAAGTATTCTAAGTAATCTAAAAACACTGTTTTTCACTCTTTGTTGTTACTATTTAGGACAATCAAATCAATTGTCACTAAAATCTATAATGACAATATACCTTTTTTCCCCCTTTAAGTAGGTAGATTTATCAGACTTTTTTAAGGGGTTAAGATAGAAAGAGGAAAGGCTGAAAGAGTGGGGAAAGAAAAGAGGGAAAAGTTTGCCTTAATTTCAGGAAATCAGTAAGCAAGGGGCTAGAGGATCAAGTTGTAAAAATAGTGTCCAAATGGTAATCTTAAAGTATTACCTAATAGAAATTCCAACAAATAAAGGAATGTGATAAGAAAAAAAAAACATTATAGTCAATCATCAAGCAAAAGGTTTAAGTTTTGAGTTTCTTCCCAGCACTCCGAGGAGCAAGTGGTATAAAGTGCTGACTAATCTCAATAAGAAGTCGATCCTTCCCAGCTTTCCGTTGGACTCTTCCTCCTTCCTCCTTTCCCTTTCCCAGTTTTGAGTTCAATGTACAAATCTCCTTCGCTTATTATTCCCTCCAAAATCCATTAGCCATCTCTTCTTGATCGCTTAACAATCTGTCCTCCCAACAGTATTAAATAAAGCCGATGATCTTATTGAGCTCAGTTCAGAGAGATAATAAGTCACTTTCAGAACTACAGTTCTTCCTCCTCTGTCCCCTGCTTCTTCTCAAATATTGTCAAAAAGTTAATCCCAAATACCAAGTCACTCACGAATTCAAGTCTCCGATCTCCTGGTTTCAAATGTTCTTTCTCTCTCCCCAGGGGTTTCCCTTTCAAAAGCTGTAGTACACACACTCACTCTAACGATCACGCCTTTCTGCCTTTTGTTTTGCAAGCTGCTTTTCTGGCTGCTTCCCTCTCCTGCTTCCACGAAAGTGCTGCTCACAACCAGGAAAAGAAATCTCTCACGCCACTGTCATTCTTCAATCTTCAGTATTGTATTTATAATCTTTCAACACCTTTTACTGCTCCGATCTTGCAGGCTGTCACTATCTTGCTTAGTCACCTCGGTGGCAGACGGGGCTTTGGAGCCGCCATAGGCTGGCAGCTAACTCTTCCGCGCTGGGCTCAGGAGCTCTTCTCTTCGTTACCAGTCTGTAACTCGAGATTCTCCTATGCTGACACGAACCTCTCCGGAGTTCGTGTATCCCCTGGGGATCGCTCCAGATGCTAGAGAAGGTAACCGAAAACAGCAACCGTTTTCTCCACCTCTGTACGTCCCTGTCCTGCCACCGCCATTTTTTCTTCCCTCAGCAATTATTTGAATATGCATGCTTTGCAGATATATTACCAGGGAAAAGTCAGATCCTTTAGTTTCAGCTACTTTTAAATATGTTTGCTTAACGGAAGGAGAAAGTATTTATCAAAAGACGCAGTTCCATTGGCAATAAGATAAAACCAAAATAAAATGTCATACAATGAAACCTGAACAATTAATAAAAAGAATGAATGGTGTCCAAGTAGGAATAACCTGACCAATAAACATTTCTAGTGCTAAATCCAAAACCCTCTTACAGCAATTAATCACACAAAAGTTGGCAATTTCTTTAGAGATGTTTATCTCTGTCCTACTTAAGCAATTAGTGAGCAAAAATATTCATAATTAAAAATAATCGTCCAGTCTGGTTACCAAGAGCAACGCAGCAAAAAATGAGCTAATGTAAATGGTTAGTGGTCACAATTATGATCAGAGTTTTGGTCATTGAGTGAAGCAAACAAGTTTATTTAGTATTTGATGACAACATAGAGAACAAAGAGAAGTATACATATACACACGTAGTTATATACAAAATGTCCATGGAGATGCAGTAGTGACCTCATAACTGGATGTCCAATTCAGCTATCCTGGCAATTGCCTCTGACATTGCTTTATGCAATGAAGCGTTCTAAGGAACCAGAGAATGCACTTTGTGGGCAGTCTTACACTTTATGTTTAACAGTTTGCATATCAGCACTATAGTTGCAACAAGGGGAATCTTTCCAGCCCCATTGATACAGGGCAGAAGCACTTCTGTGAGAAATCCATATGATTGCTTCACTTAATGACCGTGATTCCAGTACTCCCCTTTCCATCATTAAATGATCTCATGGGTCATTAAGCAGAGTCCCTCTGCAGAGGCAAGGAGAGAGGGAATTGGGGGCTCCATACATACTTGAATGCTGAGGCTAAAGCAGGCACAGAACTAGGTGTCCTTTTCTCCCTGCCTGTACAGAGCCCTCCATAGAGATGTTGAGGGAAGGATTTTGGACTCCATGCAAGGTTGGATTTCACTTGCTGAGATTCAGACAGACACAAAACAACAGGGACCTCTTTCAACCTCCCTCCCAAGAGGGAGTCCTCTCAACAGGCAGCAGCAATTTGCAACCTTCCCTGTCGGCTTCTCCACTGGATTTCTGGGGAGACTGGCAGGGAAGATTGCAAGTGGCAATTGCATGATTGAGGGGAGCTTGGCAATCAGCTATAAGTCCAAACAGATTGCCAAACACCCAGATAGCGAATAGGTGACCGTGGGATATGTGTGTGTTTGCAACATTTTGTGACAGTTGGAAGTGCTTGAAAGGCATAAAGCACCATTTCTGAGACTTCATAATTTCAAACAATCATTAAATGATTAGTCATTAAATGAGGACTCCCTGTCAATCTCAATTCTCCCTAGCTAACAAGGGCACAGGCAATCTTGGGATGGAATGTTATTAAGTCTTCCCTCTAAAACTATGGATAAGAAACACTAGGGATCAATGAGAATGCTGTCTTATGCAAGATTGAGGTTATTAAAGTAACTAGCTAATGGAAAAAGTCTACCATAGAAAGTGCTGTTACAGTAGTTGAGGTAGCTTGGTTGAAAAAAATTTGCCCTATGGTACACCATTTTACCCAATTAAAGGTTTCAGGAAAGAGAGTTTTAGCAGTAGATAGATTGTGAGGTTTCATCATTACAAGACATATTAAAAAATGTTCCATTCCTTACAAGACATATAAAATAATTTCAAAATGAAGTGAGGAAACAAATTTATTTCTAAGCAGAAGTGCCTGATTGTATTATCTAGACCAGAACGCTATATTTTTCCTCTCCTGGAGCACCTTCAAACTCACATTGCCAAAATTTACTGACAAATCACCATTTCTCAATGAAATATTTTCTTTTAAATGCTAAAAAGGAATATAAATGTTTCAGCAGGTTGTCTATGGCGAGATAGGCAGCAAATAAACTTAATAATAATAATAAAAGCCTAGTAGTACTCAGCAGGAAGGCCTGCTGAATACTTGAGAAATCAAACTGGCCTATAAGAAAGACCAAATGAAGAACAGAAAGGAGGCATAAGAAGACAAAGCATTACATGCACAGTACATAAAAAAGCAGGAAAGCAGATTGTAACAAGACCTGGCAATGGTTAAGAACAGGAAAGTTGGAGAAAGAGACAGGGGCTGTACAAGATCAAAACTTAAGAACAAATGTATCCAAAGCCAGAATTGAGAAGACAGCAAAAGATAGCAAGTGCCACCTATGCAAAGAAGGTGAAGAAACAGTGGACCTACCTGGCTAGCTGCAGCAAGAAGATTGCACAGACTGACTATAAACAAAGACATGACAAAGTAGTAATAATAGTGCTTTAGAATATCTGCAAGAAATACCTTTCGTCTGCAAGCAAGAACTGGTGGGATCATAAAATAGAGAAAGTCATAGAAAATAAAGAAGCTAAAATGCTCTGGGTCTTTAGAATTCAAACAGACAGGCACCTGCCACATAAAACACCCCACCCTTAACTGTCAATAAGAAAGACAAAGTCTGGATAGTGAACCTGGCAGTACTAGAAACAGCAGAATAGAAGTGAAAGAACTAGAGAAGATAATAAGATTCAAAGACTTGCAAATAGAAAAAGAACACCTGTGGTAAAAGAAAACAAAGGTAATACCAATAGTCATGGGCACCTTGGATGCAATCTCAAAATAATTGGACCACCACTGGAATACCATTCACGTTGACAAATTCACCATCACTCAAAAACCCGCTTTATTCAGAACTGTCTATATCATGCCACTATACATCTAACACCATCAAACATCCACATCTGCCTATCCCAAGTCCTTGAGGACTCAGTAGGTGGACAAAAATGCCAAATCCATCTGAGCATCTGGCTGACTGCGACAAACAATAATAATCCCCCAGTAGTAAGGTACTACGTTGACATGGTTGTGGGGTTTGTGGGCTCTGAAGAAGATGAGAGCTTTGCCAGAGATTCAACTATAATGGACAGGTCTCATCAGAGGAGTCAGACAAAGAATGTCTTTCCCATAAAGAATATGATAAGATCTAAATTACAGAAACCCATACTCGTTCAATCATTGCCTGGTCAACAAGGACCACACTAGGTTTTGGAATTCCTGGACATCTGGCTGAGCAACCAAAGGAAGCAGCTGAAGAATTATTGGAAAGAAAGGTGTTTACCCATTGCAAATATATAGTGAAAACAACAGCTTGTATTCTGCGACAATATTTGCAACACCCTCATACTTCCACTTCTGCCTATCTCAGGTCTTTAGGAAAGATTTGATAGATGGGTAAAAATGCCAAATCCAGTCTAAACATCTGCCTGACTGTGTGATGAACCATAACAATAATCATCATAGACAACAATGACAAATCCAGTCTGAATATCTGTGTGACAGACCATAATAATAACACCTTGCTCATCCCTATGCAAAGGTCCAGAAAGATATCCACAGGCTGATACTAGACCATAACATTTTCAGAAAAACTGGTAATATAGTTGGGACACAGAAACTCTTTCATACTTCTCTTAGAAAGTTTGCAGTGCTAGATTTTACCTTGTTTCCCAGTTTAAATACTTCTTCCAGTTTGGTAAGGTTTGTATTTATCATGATGGAATCTGTATCACCATAAATCACTTCCAGATTCATCTGAGGGATGGGAGAAAGAAAGAGAGGAAGTTACTTAAAATATAGTACAAAAATGCTTGTACTTTATTAAAAATCTCTGATAACTTATTTGAAAAAAGCTCAGAGTAGGCAGAAATTGGAGTGTGATACTGAAATAAAACTGGTAGTTTGTTTCTATGTTGGCCTTTTCTAACTAGACTTCATGACCCCTAATTTTATTGGATCTAACAGAAGCAATTTGTTGAATTATTCCAGGAAAAATAAATATGTTCCAAGTCTGCAAAAGAATAAGTGAAGCTGAACAAATGTTTACCTCAATAAGACATTTGAATATGCAGGTTAGACTACAATTAAGCTTTAATACTGAAACTCAGGCTTCAGAGTCACAAAGGTGCTTTTTTTCAAGAGGCAACTGGACTTTGTGGTTTTTCTTTGAAGACATTTCGTTTCTTATCCGAAAAGCTTGGATGAGAAGCGAAACATCTTCAAAGAAAAACCACAAAGTCCAGTTGCCTCTTGAAAAAAGCACCTTTGGGATAACCATCAGCTGGATGACTGAGAATTTCCATAGATGTTCAGTCTTCAGAGAGATTAGATCATATTTACTTTATAGAACTTTGGGGTCAAGAAGAATCTATAATTCATCAATAAGGATTAAATTTTTAAACTATATATCCAGAGATGCTTTTGTGTTTAGTTCATATTAGACTATTCTTTTAATTTATGCTATTTAAGAATTTATATTTGAAGAAAGTGTAATTATATTACCTTTTGTACCATCTCCTTAGTATGCAATAAGATCTATAAAAGAAAAAGAAATTATAATTAATAACTGCATAGGGTACAGAATGTAAGACATACCTAGCAAGAAATAAACTTCAGTTGTTTGAATTTACAAAACACAAAATATTGTTTCCATATCTGACACAATCATGCCAAAAATTATGAATTATACCAAAAAACAAATAAAAAGATAAGAGCTTACATATCTTCCAGGTATTTATGAAAGTGAATGCATTGCAAATCAGAATGGCATATTATCACCATCTATTAATATTATTTTTCTTTTCTGCAGGATATTGTTTATCAATATGTGATAGGTATACATATCATCAAACACTAGATGATCCATAAAAAATGTTTCTTCCAAAATATTTATTTTCCAATGACTTACAGTAAATTGCATAAATGTCTATGGAGATCCTCAGTCATTCATGTTATGGTTGTCCCAAAGGTGCTTTTTTGAACAGCCTTACTGAACAACCCTCCCTCAACAGAGGGGGAAGGATATGTCATAATCTATCTCCAATCTACAATACAGTCATTTCAAGAAGGTTCCACACCCATTTGAACCACTCAGGTGACCCTGAGGACACAGATAAACTCCAGGTGACCTTAACGGCTCACTAAAAGAATGCTAATGACCAGTGTCTGCAAGGGATATAAATCTTTCCATTCCCCACCATCCAGTAAGAACTGAGGAACCTTCTTGGATGAGAACTGAAATGTACTCAAAGAAAGAAAAGAAAAGAAAAGAAAAGAAAAGAAAAGAAAAGAAAAAAAAAGAAAAGAAAAGAAAAGAAAGTCCACTTGCCTCTTGAAAAAGCACCTTTGGGACAGTTAATTGAATAATTTTTGTTATATAAAGAAAAAGGAACTGTTTGGTCACTAGGAAATTTTTTCATAATGTAATACAGGTATTCCTTGAGTTATTACGGTTCTGTAGGGATATGATAATAGTAGAATAGGTAGAATTAGTGGGACATAATAATAACTTGCTATTTTGCTTCTGTAAGAATCACTTTATTTTTGTTATCTAGTTGTTTTGTATCACTTGGTGTATGGAACAGAATCTGTCATAGTTTGGAAGGTTTACACCGGGTGTTGCTAAGCACCCAGCCCCTCTGTTGCTAAGTACTCAAACCCCCCTGTTCCTTGCTGAACTGCCAAAGGAAACCAGGGGACCAGAATTGGGAATTAAGCTGATGTTTATAAAAGGATAGCATACCTTCCCCAAGGTGTAGCCTTTCACTGCATGCTCTTTGTATGTTCTGGAATGTCTACTTGTACAAATTAAAGCAGATATTTTTTTCCAAGCCTCTTCTTGAGTCTCTCTCTCTTTGGCGTTCTCGTGACTCAAATACATTTTCTTACATGTTCTAGCACCCAACATGGGGCTCGAAGGCTTTGTTCCTTCAAGGTGGCTGTATTCAGCTCCTCACAAGCTGAACTCCTTTGAAGTTCAGTGTCACCTCCACTATGGCAAACGGAAGAAACCAGCTGGGACCAGTGGTGAAGTCAAGAGCGCTCCTGGAAAATTTTATCCAGTGATTTTGATGTGGTCATTTGCTGGCAGGCTCCGATTCTGCCTATCCTGAACACCCTAACCAAAGAGGCTTGCACTGGGGGTTGTGGAACTGAGCTCTTCTAGGTGAGTAATTGGGGGGTGGGGGTGGAGGGGAGTATTCCCTTGTGTGTGTGAGTGACTGAGACATGGGAAATAACTACTAGAGGTTTGTCTACACTTTGAAAGGAATGTGACTGTTGGAATAACATTTTTTAGATTCAGCAGAGAGTCCTGGTCAACTTCAAGCCGGGAGGGGGGGGGTTCCGAGAAATCTCTTAGGAAAAGAGGGAGAGTTTGGTCAGACTCCAAGCCTACAAAAAGGCTCGAGATCCCCCTACTGAGAAAACCCCCTAAAAAAGCTTGAAATTCAGGGTAGGGTTATAATAAACTCAGAGCTGATAACAGGTCCGAGAAATCCCTTAAGGGAAAAAAGGGAGAGCTTGGTCAGACTTTGAGCCTACAACAAGTCTGAGAAATCCCCTTAGGAAATATGGGCAACAATATTAGTAGCTAGAACAAATAACCTAGTAAAAAGAATAGGGCCGTGTTCTCCATTCGGCTGCATGATTGTTAGCCTACTGAAACACGTTAAAAACATGTTGTGACAGTAAATGTTGCTTAAAAAATGTCTTTTAAAAAGAAAAGTGGAATTCAAACTAGCTCAGGAGAGTCCTGCCCAGGTACAAACGATATGTGAACGAAGGTCTCTAGATCTTTAAAAATAGTCCAGCGATTGATGGGAGATCTAAGATATATATAGAAGAGTTTGAATCTTTAAAAATAAGCCAGGACCTGCTGGGAGATTCAAGCTAAAAAGAGAAGAGACAGAATAGCCCCAGGGCAGAGACCCGTAGTAGACGTTGGGGTGTAACTTCGAGTAAAAGTGAGAAGTTTACTAAAACAATTAAAAAGAATTCCAAATTGTAAATAGACCTGACTAGTCCTTTAGGGAAAAATGCTTACAGATTGGGAAACCCCTCCATACAGTAAGATGATTCAAATGTTGGGTCTGACCAAAGAAGATATGGTTAATTTAATCTGTCATGTATGGTAGAAAGACCCAGGAATCAAAGAAAAGAAATACTGTAGTGTTAGAAAGATCTCTAGAATTTACTATTGTCAAAACAGCCAGAAAACTCTGAAAGAACTAAGAATAAAGAATAAAAGGTTTATTGTTCTTCCTACCCAGGCTTTAGCAGGTAATAAAAAGATAAATTCTGTCTAAATGGGAAGACTCAGATAATTTGATGTGATTTCTGTTTAAAATTCTAAGATGTGTATCTATAATAATAGCATGTAGAATTGAATGGAGTTGAATTGATTGCGATATATTTGCCCAGCCAGCAAATTAAGTAAACTTCTCAGCTTGGGCTTGAAGCTGTGGCAAACAGGCAGTGGTTCAGGCCCTCAGTCACATTTATGACTGAAACTACTCTCTCAGTTTTCCCACTGCTTGAAGAATGATCTATAGGTTGCCTAAGAAAAAGTGGAGATTTAAAGGGACAAAACCTCCACAGGTCTGGAAATGTTGTTTAATGGTATATGTGTGTATGTTTATGTGTGTAATCATTTCCAAATCTGCAGGGAGGATGAGACCCTCTAATAATAGTACACAAAAAGTTATTTAGAAAATGGAGCTCAATGGCTTGTGAAAAAGCTCCCTGAAATAATTATAATGATTGGTTTGCATGGAGAAAGCATGAAATGAAATTTTTGTATGTGAAATTAGTTTACACAAAAAGTCTGAGTGCAGTACAAATGTGAGTGTGTGTGTGAGACATGCCCCAAGGCTCATAAGGAGTGATAAGGCGAAGTGATCTTGAGACCTGTGAATGCCTGTGTATTGCGCCCCCCCCCCCATATTTCCTTTCATATAAAGAAACAGTAATTTGCAAGGTTTTGTGGTTGTTGTGTAGGCAATAGCAAGAAAAAGAAAGGAAGTGAGAATTCTGTGTAGTTTAAATATTTTTCCTCTCTGTATCCATTTTTGCCTTGGAAGAGCAAGAGAATCAGGAAAAAGGGGTGGTGGTGGCTACTGTTTTCTGTTCTTTTAAGTATTTTTCCGAGGCAGCCTGAGAAAGGCAGGGTAAAGGGTGGCATCTGATACCTGCTTTTGCAGTTTGCACTGTTTTGGCCTGCATATAGAAAGCTATGCAAATATATTTTTCTTTTATGAATACAATTTTGTTTTTTTTCTTCTTGTTCTGGAAATTTTGAGGTTTAAAATGCTTAATTAAACCTATATAGAAGAGATGATTTTGAAATACAGTATTTTACTTACATTTGTAAATGTTTTAACTTACTTAATGAGAATTTGCTTCTATCTGAATGGAATTTGAATCTAAGCTGTTCTTCTTACCTCCCTCTTTTATGTCTTTATATATGTGTGCATTTTGAATGCTTAGGAGTCAAGGTGGCATTCATCCTATGGCATTTTGTTTATCTCTCAGCAACACCAGTTGTTGCCCTTTTAGGAACTGTTACAGAGATGAGTTAGGAGTTACAATATATAAAAAGAGAGATAAAATACTTAGGACATTTAATTAGTGAAAGAAGTAGAAAAATAACATCTGGAAGAATTGAGGGAATAGCAACTCAATCCTTGCCTAAAACAAAGAAGGAATTGAGGAAATGTCTAGGATTGACTGGATATTGTAGATTGTGAATAGATAATTATGCTATTTTGAATAAAGACTGGCATGCAAAGCGCCTAGTGTTACATGGATAAAGAAATGACTTTGAGGGTTTTAACCCAGAAGTGGGGAGGAAAGAGTGAGTCAGTGGCATTTTTGTCTAAAATGTTTGACCCTGACATATTCAAGGATTTTGAAATATGAGAGTATGCTTATGGAACAAATGATTTAGTATTAACCACTGATGTTCGCTTGAATCCACTTAGAATGATCGGATATTGTTGCTGAGAAAGAGTTAATTTGTTTATAGATGGGAAAATAAAATGGTAGAAGGTAAGAGGAGTTAGAGAAAGTGTGAGCAGGTACCATAAATGGGTAGTACCTGATGGAAGGCAAATGTTGATTTTGGAAGTACTACATCAGGATAGTCATTGGGGGACTAAGGTATAATGTGATTTGTTTGTAGAAGCTTATGGATGCTGTGGACTGTGACAAATATGTGAAAAATGTATAATATGTAAACAAGTTCTACACATAAAGAAAAGGGAAGGCAACTTTAGCGTGTCACCATTTCAATGCAACTTGATTTTATTAAACTACCTCAAGTGAGGAGACTTAAATATTTATTGGTTTTAGTGCGTCGCTTGACTGGATGGATTGTGGCTTATCCAGCCATGAGAGCCACTACAGCAGTAGTCACCAACAATATATTCAAATAGATTATACCTAGATATGGAATAGAAGCTATAGACAACAACTTTTTACTGCAAAAGTGCTTCAATCAATCCTAGAGGCAGTGGGAATTAGTGGTAATGTCACGTTCTGTGGAATACAACATAGTCTATGCCATGAAACCAAATCTTTATTCTTCGCCTTGCTCAGACTTTGAATCTGCCCAAAAAAGGTTACTGGTATTTTACCTTCTGAAATGATGTTTGGATTTCCACATTTGGACACAATGGGGGAAATTCCACAATATGAAACTAAAGATATGTCTGTAAAGAACTGTATACTTGGCCTCTTCTCTTCTTTATCTTACCTCAGAAACTAAGGATTACTAGCTCAAACCCTACCTCTCGAATTTGCTGTTTGTACGTTCCAGCCTGGTGATTGGATCCTTTTAAAACCTGAAGTGAGGTAAAACTTAAGCCAAGCCTGGGACGGGTCCTACCAAATCCTGCTGACAACCGAAACAGCAGTCCGAACTAAAGACCAAGGGTGGACCACTACACATGTATAAACAGACCAATGGAAGACCTTAAAGAGTGGAAAGACCCACTGAGAATAAATATTGCCAAAATGATGTGGTCATTGTGGTATGAATGGGTTTTGTTTGCGATTTTTCTCCTTGCAGGATTAGCAACTTTTTGGTCTTTCCAGCCTGAGTGGTGGCTTCTCTTATTCCATCTGAAGATCCCAAAAGAAGCTGTGCAACTTCGCATTGTATCGATTGTGTTGGTTCTCTGATTGTAACTGTATCACTGAATATTGTTATTATTGTTGTGACTGTGAACTGATACATGCCTGTGGGGAATCGTGGGACATTGTGCTTGTGGAAATGTGAAAAGGATTGCTCCCATATAAACTCTATATATTGGGGCATTGAATCAGATCAGCCTGAATTGAATACCATAGTCCTAGGAGATAGTGCTGTCATAAACCCTGAAGATATAGAATGGATTGACTTAATGCAATGATAAGTGTGAAAAATCATATATTACAAGCAAGGGTGTTTTCTTCGCTTAATGTCACCTTTCAGTTTGAAATTACCCTGACACAACCTAGTAATCCATTTTAAAATATAACTAGATTCAGTGGGTTATGGACGGATGTGGTAACTCTTAACTGGCATGCTCCAGATGGCTTCTATTAGATATGTGGAAAGTTTGCCTATGTGCAGTTGCCTGGCTGATGGTATGGAGTATGTATATTAGGCACTGTGAAACCTAGTTTTTTTTTCTACTGCTCATACCACAAGGTGACCGACTGGGTGTACCTGTTTATGAGGAAGGATGATCTGTGGCCTCTACAAGAATAAGTCAGATATATGGACCAGCTACCTGGGCTGAAAATGGTATGTATGGCTATAGAACTCCCATTTATTAGCTGATTTGAATTATAAGGCTATAGGCAGTGCTTGAAATAATAACACATGAAACCTCTATTGCTTTAAATTTAATAGCTAAACAGCAGGATTGGATTTGTGTTGTTAACCTTTCAGGATCTCCTTCTCCTCCCATTTCATCCCTTTAATTCAGCGCATAGTTTCTACTACCCCTCCCAAAACACTGGCAAATATCATGGTCTTCCAGACTGTCTGCATTATATATACTCCCCTAGTCCACCATTGACAGGATGCATCCTGACCTAAAAGAAAAGGGAGGAATGTAGGGACATGATAATAGTAGAATAGGTAGAATTAGTGGGACATTTCTTGAATGAGAACCGAAACATATTCAAAGAAAGAAAACAAAAGAAAAAAAGAAAGTCCAGTTGCTTCTTGAAAAAGCACCTTTGGGACAGTTAATTGCATAATTTTTGTTATATAAAGAAAAAGGAACTGTTTGGTCACTAGGAAACTTTTTGTTTGGGGCCCCTTTCATAATGTAATACAGGTATTCCTTGAATTATGACAGTTCTATAGGGATATGATAATAGTAGAATAGGTAGAATTAGTGGGACATAATAATAACTTGCTATTTCACTTCTGTAAGAATTACTTTATTTCTGTTATCTTATTATTTTGTATCACTTGGTGTATGGAACAGAATCTGTCATAGTTTGGCAGGTTTACACCGTGTTGCCAAGCACCCAGCCCCTCTGTTGCTAAGCACTCAACCCCCCACCCCCCATTCCTTGCTGAAATGCCAAAGGAAACTAGGGGACTAGAATTGGGTATTAAGCTGATGTCTATAAAAGGATAGCATACCTTCCCCAAGGTGTAGCCTTTCACTGCATGCTCTTTGTATGTTCTGGAATGTCTACTATGCTCTTCTTTGTACAAAGTAAAGCAGATATTTTTTCCAAGCCTCTTCTTGAGTCTCTCTCTCTTTGGCATTCTGGTGACTCAAGTACAATTTGGGACCTTACAGTTCAATTAGCAACCATTCAAAATTAGCAACAACCCCTCTACACAAATATTTACAACTTTGTCCCAAAGTTACCCATGGGCCTGCACCCCAGTGCTGGGTCTCCACAGAGCTAGGTCTCCACAGACTTTGGACCCCATTTGCTAGCATCCCAGATTCCACTTACTCCTCTCCACCCCATTCCCATGGCTTTACTGTACTTACTTTTCAAAGACCTCCAGAAGAGGCTGACCCACGTGGAAGAGAAGCCAAAGTCTTTTATTCAGAAGCTGGTGAAGGTATACGAAT
>NW_020769471.1:169887-193949 GCF_900518735.1 Pseudonaja textilis
CAGTCCCTAAAGCTGCTCATTCAAACTAGCCTGTCAGCAGCAAGCAGTCCTTGGTACTGGCCAGACTAGGCCCAAATTAATCCTACCACATGGGTTAGTCTTTTCTGGAACTCTTTGAAAAGTAAGTACAGTAAAGCCACGAGAAATAGGGTTGGGAGAAGTAAGTGGAATCTGGGATTCCACTTACAGGCCCAGTGCCTGTGGAGATCGGGCGGGGCAGGATAGGGGGGAAAGCAATTCTGGAGACCCAGAATTGTTGAGGATTGCCTGTAATTGTAAATTTAAGACAAAAATTTGATTAGGTTTATCCAAAGATAGACATACATTGTTGAAGAAGTTATATAACAAAACTTCCCATTATTTCAGTAGATGTATACTGCTAATCTGTAAGATTCCTTGTAACTATCCTGTTTCTCCAACAATATGGCCTCCCCCAATAGAAAGTCCCAGCATGTTTTATAGGCATGAAATGAAATTAAGCCCCTCCCCCCAAATTAAGGCCTATATTAAAACATGCGAAATGGGGGGAATGGTGGGGGGCCTTGCCGTTAGGAAGTACTTTTGTTGCACACCCGGATATGGTGCTGCCTGCGTTGACCCTGATACGAAGTGCCCCACCAACGCCGAGGTCAACATCCAAGCCGTCACCACCCGCCCGAAGATGCAAAGGGGGTGGAATTAAGTCACCCCTGAAAAGACGGCCTAGCCATTTTTTCGGGGCTCAAAAAAAAATAAGACCCGGCCTTATTATATGAGAAACACAGTATAATTAATCTCTTATTTTGATCATGAAAAAATGATGTATCCACTAAACCAGGAAGACTTTCATATTAAAAGCTGATACCTCCCTAGAAGCAAACTAGGCAGTAGTTCTTATAAATATGCTAATCATAATAGTAATTGTAATTTTTTAGAACTATGCAATTAAAATGGTAAAAAATTATTACCTCGAGAATAGCTACCTCCCAAAACACTTCCTGCTGATCATTAGTTCTGCTAGAAATTTTGTTTACCTGTATCAGCTTTATCTTCCTGTGTCATGATGTTGTGAATTACCTACGCCTTCTAAAAGATACCATGATTCTGAATCTTTGTTAGCTGTCTTCCCTCCTCCAACACACAGTAAAGGAGGGAGGAAATTATGGTATTTAGGAAGTAATTAGTGGAAGTGTAACCAGACCCCAGGTACTTATTATCATATGTAGTAGACATGTATGAAAGCAAGAAAATACTGGACAAAAATACATACATGGTTGGAAAAGATGATCAAGCAGCAGAGAGATTTGAAAACAGAAATATCTTTGTTAGGTAAAATATCAGAAAGCTATGATAAAGGAACAACTATATACTTAATTTTATATGCATCGACCACAGCCAGAATTGTATTTGCATAATATTGGAAAAATTAGAACACCCCATCAGATGAAAATATAATTTGGAAAATATTGGATTGTGGAGAGATGGATAGATTGACATTGAAAATAAAAGATAAAGGAGATAAGAGTATTATTTAACGTGGAATAGATTTTATCAGTGGTTAGAGATAAGAGGTAGAAATTAAATGTAGGTAGAATATTGCTATGTATAAATTAAACATGAACATTGTTTATAACTATAAGTATTCTAACAATCAATAGGATTACAAATAAGCTAACATAATTATAAATATGGTTAAATCATACTGTTGTACTACTACTATTGTTATAAGCATATATGTTACCATTTCTTTTTTTTCTCTCTCTCTCTTTCTTTTGTAAAATGGTATGCTCGGACAATACACTGTATTCAAAATGTTAATTAATTAATTAATACTTTGGGGAAAGAGGAAGTAATCAGATATTACTGTAATAGGTTTTTTAAAACATCATCAACTTTCAACTGGACAATATTAAATTAACAAACAAATCTCTTTCAAAATGCGAACAATTCATTGCAACGATTTTTTTAATATATAAGGACATAAGAAAAGCAAAGATCACCTAATGACAGGCATAATATTAATATTACTTTTTCAACAATGAATCACTTGCTAAGTGTCAACAGAAAATAGGTTATAAAGCCTTGCTGAAATTCATTAGTAAAGCAGTTGGCAGTTATCATATTTCACAGAAACACCTGCATGTTTATCTTCTCATTACCAATTGGATGATGGAATTTTTTTCAAGCACATTTCAAAAAATCTGCCAACTTCAAGTGTAAAAAAAAATAAACTTTAGTTAATTTTTCCCTTAACAAAGTACAGCTGTTGAGAATAATTGTTCAAGATCTTACCCTGTAATGTCAACTGCAGCAGAACAAAGAGTATTTAATTAGCAAATCTATCCAGTAATTCAACACCTATTATATAAAATGCCTTTGTGATTTTATTCAGGATAATTTGCTAAGAGGGTTATTACTGACATTCAGATGAAATTCAAAAGTCCTACGCGAGTAGAGTCATAATAGCAGCAATGATCCCCCCAATCAGGAGATCCTGTGTCACATCAGTCTTTTTTGCAATGCAGCGGCTTATTTCTTGACTTCCTAATTCCTGGACTCCGCAATACATATTTAAGGGACACTATTAATATATCTAGCAGAAAAGGGATTTTTTTTTGTTAAGAGTGACAGCACTATGATCAAATCAGTCATTTAAACTATAAACTGAAATGGTGAAATTTTGTGAAGAGGTTGTAAAAAAGGAAGGGACAGAATAAAAAAAGGCCTTACTATTTACTGTGATGAATAGTTTGTTACAATTCAGAGCCCTATCCTTTTGTTTGACATTGCAAGATAATTTAAAGCAAGAAATTGCATTTGTTCCAACCTATTTTTATATTCTTTTTGCCCTCAAATTTTTTATTTGTTTTATTTATATAACATGGAAAAATTCAATTTCAAACAAACAGTGTGTTGTCGGTACAATCATTTTTAGGAAATCATAATCAAAATGTTTACAACAATAATCATCACAATCATATTAATTCTATAATAATGATGATATTTTACTTGTCTAATTTAACAAATTCCTTTATAACATTAGTCCTTTTTGTATCCCATTTCTAACCTGTTTTTTATTATCTAACCATTGGTAAAATCAGTTCCATGTGAAGTATTTTTCTTTTTCCTTAACTATAAGGATTAATCTGTCCATTTCTGCACATTCTAATATTTTTTAAATTACTCTCTCATCTGTTAAGACTCTTCGCTTTTCCATTGTTGTGCAAATACAATTCTGGCTGCAGTTAGTACATGTAAAATCAAATATATATTCCTTTTGTCATACTTTTCTGGTAGAATGCCTAACAAAAATATTTCTGGTTTCAAATCTATATGCTGCTTTATCACTTTTAGCGCCAACATTTAGTCGACCTGTCATTAAACATTTTTGCCAATCTTGTTGGTGAAAAATGCCATCTGTTAAACATTTTATACAAATTTTCTTTATATGCAATTGACATAGTTAATTTAACATTTCTATACCACAATTTCTGCTATTTTTCCAGTTCTATTGTATATTCAAAGTTTTTAGCCCAAGCTATCTGTCAACTCCCAAAGCATCCCTTAACCGCTCTCAAGTTACCATGGGCAAGGGGGATGGGAAAGCGAACAGAGTTCCAAAAACTTTGATGGAACCCTTAGGGGGATCTGTAGAACGGCTGAGGGAGAAATTTGAATGAACCACCCTTAGGAATAAGGGGCCGTTGTGCCACCCAAAAGAGGGGGGGGTTACAGCTGACCCTTTGACGTAAGGAGAAAGAGACAGGAACCTCTTTTCCACTACCCAGAGGGAGAATGAGCCCAAGAGTTGCTGCTGGTGGTCCCCCCACATAACGGTCAAGCCGTCCAAGGAGTGTGGCCCCTCCCTCCCTCCGAACCAGAACTGAAAGAGACCAACAAACACATCGAGCGCAGAAACTACAAAATTTCCTAGGATTCACAAACTTTTACAGGCAATTCATCCCCTCCTTCGTGAGAATTGCCAAACCCATGACAGGCCTCCTCAAGACGGAGGCCATGGGGTAAAGCCTGCCTAGGACAACCCCTGCAGGGGGATCTAACCTGCCAAAAGGCATTCGAAACACTAAAAGAACTTTTTCCAAAGGAACAGATGCTAAAGCATCCCAACCCCAAACAACCCTTTGTCATCCAAGCAGACGCCATGACATGGCAGTGGGAACAGTGCTACTCCAAAGAAATAGTGAAGGAAAATTACAGCCCTGTACCTACATCTCCCGTAAACTCAAGGACACAGAGAGACGATAGGCTGCATGGGAAAAAGAAGCTTTTACAGTAAAATGGGCACTGCTAACCTGGCGCCACCTACTGGAAGGGGGGGAGAAACCGTTGGAAGTCTGTACTGACCATAAAAATCTGGAGGCCTTTAGGACCCCACAGAAATTATCGCTCAAACAAGTCCACTGGGCCCAATATTTCAATCAATTCAACTTAGTGCTGAAACACATCCCCGGGGAAGGAATTTCCTAGCTGATGCTCTCTTCCACATGACCCAGTACAAATGCGAACTGGAGGAGGTAGTAGATGCCATCATCCCCCCCTACCCAAACAGCAGCCTAAGTGACCACTGGACGACAACACCACAACCCGCAAGACTGACCCACAAGCAATCTAACTATGAAACTCAGAACTGATAGCAGACCCCTGGTTCCATAACAACCAACACAAAAAGAGATAACCTAGTGGGGAAGGGGATGAAGCTCCATTCCAGATGCACCCCAATCCTCCAATGAAGCCACAATGTTGAATTGGCAGGCCACTTTGAGTTCCTAAGGACCTTACACTTACCATGGAGGCAATTCTGGTGGCCTGGATGAAAAGAGATGTGGACAGTTATGTGAAAAGTGCACCATCTGCACCACTATGAAAAAAATGACCAGGAACCCTTCCTGACTGCTGCAACTGGTAGCAGAGCTGATGAGGCCTTGGGAGGAAATCGCAATGGACTTTATTGTGGAGTTGCCAAAGAAGGGGGGAATATGGTGATCTGGACCGTGATTGACTTATTCTCCAAGCAGGCACACTTCATACCCCGCAGCGGATTACCCTTATTCAACCACTGTTCCTGAAACATATCTACCACCTAAATGGAATACCACAAATAATCATCTTAGACAGAGGGGTCCAGTTCATGCCTAAGTTCTGGAGGGAATTCCTGCGGTCTATTGGGTCATCCCAGGGCCTTAACTCAGGTTTTCATCCAGCTACCAATGGGTGGTGTAGAATGTCTTAACGCCATGGTAGAGCAGTACCTGAGGTGTTACATGAACTATCAGCAGTCCAATTGGGCAAATCTCTTGCCTTTCGCTGAGGTCGCATTACAATAATGCTGTTCACAGTAGCACGGGGCTAACTTTGTTCAAAATAGTGAATGGCATGGACTTCGTCCCAATGCCATAATACCCAAAGGATCCCTCCTCATCAGTTAGCTTGACAGATTGTCTGTCAACACTAAAAGAAGCATGGGAAAACATCAAGAGACAGTAGCTAAAGTGGTGCAGACCTATAAGAAACATGCAAACACCAAGCCCCACAATGACCATTCCAGCTGAAGGAAAAAGTCCACCTTTCCACAAAATACTTGAGGTTAAAACTCCCCAGTAAGAAGCTGGGACGCAAGTTCATGGGGCCATTCCCCATAGTGAAGATCATCAACTCCAGCATGGTGCAATTAAAATGGCTCCTACTGCTAGGGAAGATACACCAGGTATTCCATAGCAGCCTCTTAAAATCCATGGTCAGGTCAACCCTGAGACCACTACCCCATGAGCCCCCGGACCCAGTGATCATAGGAGTTTATCTTAGTTTATCTTATCTCAGTAATTGGTCAAGGCCAGATATTGCACACAGTGTTAATCAATTAGCGAGATTTACCACTGAGCCAAATGAAAGGCACTGGCAAGCTGCTAAACATGTGTTAAGATATCTGAAACAGACAATGCATTATGCATTGTATTTGGGGCCAAAAGATGAATTGAATTTAACTGCATATGCTGATGCAAGTTTTGCTACAGACATAAATACACGAAAATCTACATCGGGTACTATAGTATTATTGGGAAAGGCATTGATTGGATGGAGGTCTATTAGACAGAAACATCTAAGTTTGTCAACAATGGAGGCTGAATTCTCATGTTTGTCTTTATTATGTACAGATTCAGTTTTGTATAAGCAATTAATTGATATGGAAATTGGTGTAACAGTTTCTATTGTAGTTTATAAAGACAACCAATCAGCAATACAGATGGCTTCAAATATTGCTGTTAAAACAAGAACAAAACACATAGATTTAAGATATTTAAATGTGAGACAATGTGTACAAAGTAAAATGATTAAGTAGAATACTGTATGTCAGAAAACAATATAGCAGATCATTTTACAAAGGCCCAAGGCTCTATAAAGCATAAAGCTTGCTGTGAAGATTATGGACTTAGAATGTAAGGTTGTATATATTGTCTTACCCCAAAGGGGAGAATGTTAGGAATATAAGTCACCTAACAGGTATTTGGGTTAGAAATATATAAACCAGGATAAACATTTTAACACTGTATCTTTAAGAAAATGCAAAACTGTAATTAGGTGTGGTTTCTCAAATGGCCATAAGATGGAGCCAGAAACCTGGTTTGTTTTAGCCTTAGTCTCAGAAGAGAGTGTGAGTGTATCTCTGTTTCCTTCTGTTGGAAAATATTGCTGTTTCTCCATTTCCTAATTGACTGATATTCATGGATTTGATGTAAGTATGATACCGAACTGTTTTTGACACTGGAATTTGTAATTGGATTATCCCTGGATTGAAAACTGACTGATTTAACCTGTGAATGACCTTGGACTGCCTATTTTGAACTTTGCTTAAACCTTTATTGAAAGTAAAACCCTACATTTACTGTACAGTGTATCTGTGTGCTTTATGTGTATTATTCAAACACTACTCTCAAATACGTCTCCCTGTATGCGCTCATTCTCCTAACGGGGAATTACCTCAACAGTTATCCCTTATCAGAAGCCTAAATAATCCAAGTTGACCACTCCTAAAAAGTAACTGGATTTCTTTTGAAGCTTGGCTTGAGACTCATGATTTAACTAGGGCATCTGTCGGAACCCTGACAGCATCATTGTCTCCTTTACTGGCTTGCTTTCCAATTTGATGCTTAATAAATAGCTATATATTTTCTTTATTAATTTTTCATCCATTCCAGTTAATATCTGGTCCAATTCCATTAATTCTTTATTAAAACCATACATTTTAGCATCTTTCTCATATTGAGATTGTATCTGCACTTGTGGCCACCATGCTATATCCATCCCTTGACTACTCTGTTCTTGCTTAGTTTTTAATTCTTTTAATCCTTTTCATTTAAAAATTTATATATTTGACTTGGCTATGTGCTGTTGATAGAACATTGCTACAAGTACTAGATAAATTGTCTGCACCTGCAAATTATTTACAGAAAACTACAGAGAGAGTGGAAACATTGTGACTTTTAAAACATTGTAGCTCTCTGAATGTATATGGATTCTAAAGAAACTGAGTAAAGTGAAGCTGGAAAACAACAGGATTTGTTTGCAAATTGAGTGGAAGATTTTTTTAGCTCTCCTATTTGGTGACTTATAAATGTGTTTGGCACAATATTGGGGTTTGGTGGGCCTTTGTGGGTTACAAATTTATTAAAAAGAGGACAACTTTTTTGAAGAAACCTTTGGACTATGGAAATTTTGGGTTTGGGAATTCTAACTGTAAAGAGTGTGAAGTTACTTGGGGACTGAAAATAAGAAGAGGGGATAAGAAAGGGAATTTTGTGGTGTAAGAGTGTTACTTGGTGGACTGTGAAATACCATTTGATTTATTACTGATTGTTTCTGCTAAATATTTTACCACCTAAAATATGTTATTACTTAAAATAATCAAAATGACAAGTAATACAAATTTAAGCAAAATAGGGAGTAAAAATGCATCTGCACCATTAGCAACATCAGCATCAAGCCCAGCAAGTCAACGTGCATAGTATGCTGCAGCAAGAAAACTTGAATATAAAAATGAAATCAATGTTCCAGTTACTACAAGAAGTCATAACCAAGAATCATGACAACATGACAGAAAGAATGCAAAAGATAGAGGATAAAATGGATAACATCCAGAAAATAATTACTAAAAATGAACAAAAGATTCAGAAAGTAGAAAAAACAGAATGAACACATAAGAAGATGGAAGAGATGGACTTTATATAGACTTACTCAGGTAGACAAGGATCTTGAGCGACCCCTAATTATGCTGGAGATAGATAGAGCAGAATATTTTTTGAGATTTCAGAATATTGAGGAAGGGGGAAAATATTGCTGAAAAGATGGCAGAGTTGTTGGCAGTTGCGTTGGAGGTGAGCAAACACGAAATGTTTGCTGGGATAGACGAAATATGTAGAATACACACAAACTGTGTGAGAAGAAATAAACTCCCCAGAGAGGTGCATGTGTGATTCAGCAAGGTCTGGCATTTTCCGAAGTATGTCAAAACTTGCATGCCCCAATCTCCTATGTAACAGATGAACACAATTATGTGTGGGAACATTCTGAAGTACATGTGCACAATTATTTTCTTGCCTTCACAGAACGTACAGATTATCCTTTTTAACCACTCGTGCATATATCTGTCCATTTTTTCTAATAGTGTACTGTCCTCCTGCAAATATTTCATAACCCTGGCTGTCTAGTTTGGATATACTCAATAGATTATGCTCTAATGCAAGTACATATAAGACATTGTACAATGTATCACCTATTTCCAGTACATAAACATTACGTTCCTCTTTTACAGCAGCTCTTTGTCGATTAGCCAGACTAACCCACATTGGCATTGCTGGTTTCAAACCGAAAAATGGCCATGGATTGTTAGAAATATACTGCCTCACCCCACTGTCCAACAACCATGTATTCCTGGTGTGTTCAGTTGTTGACGTTGCCAGGGAAAACAATGTTGTAGAACGCTCCACATGTGCTGAGTAGTCCTGCTCCCTTGTCTTGCTGCTCCTCTGTTCCTCCTCTCAGGGCAGAGTCTCTGGAGATGTTCAGTAGAACCACATGCATAGCATCTTTTCACAAAGTTCACTGTTTCAACTGCTCTGCCGTCATCCTGGACCTTTGTAGATGCTGGTCTGCGCTGAATGCTTTCTTCTCCCTTTCCTGGTCTCCCCTCCAGCCGTTTCTGCTTCTCCTCTAACAATCGACCAGTTAAATACACCCTGGTTAAATCCCGCTCTTGCATAGTCTCTAGACTGGTCACAAGAATGTCCCATGAACTGGAGTTCCGGTTTGCAACGCTTCGGGGCAGGCAGGAATCTGCGACTGTGTGCGGTTTCAGCCTATGCTCGCTGCCGGAGTGCCCTGAGCCACCCGGCTTCAGGGCTAGCCACCTCCGTAGAAGGTGGCGAAGATAGGAGGGATCTGGCAGGGTCGAGAGATATCGCACCTCTTCTCTAGCCGGCTAAACCCCCTTTTCTGAAGGCAGCTGAGCGGCGGTCAGAAATGGCCGCCACATAGAAGCGCTCAGCCGGAAAAAGAAAGTGCAGGAGGAGTTGAGAAGAAGTGAAAGTTTTTTTGCTGACTGGGACAAAGCAACAACGAAATACCCTGGAACCTAAAATTTGCGAAAGATACATCGTTTCCAGAGATTTACAAGCGGCAAATGGAATTTAAAAGGGAAAGTTTTTTTTTTTCACTCTCCTTCCTAACGTGACAGCGAATAGAAATACAAGAGAAATCGGAAAAACCCGCATTGACACTAATAGGTAATTAAATGCTAAAGGGATATGGATTTCTGAATATTTTTTTAAAAAATTTTTTTGCTGTAAGTGGGAAGGGAGAGGAAAAGAATTGGAGCAGGATTTGGAAGTAAGGAGGAGATTGCCTAGAATTTCAAAGAACTATTAAATACTAACAAGGCTTCTAAAAGATATATTTTAACTGGAACTTTGTAACTAAACAGTAACCCCAGAAAGAGAAAGTGAAGAAAGAAGAAAGTGCTAAAAGAAACAGCTTATTTGGATTGTTTGGTGACTTTGGGACTTTTGGGAATTATCTTTGACTAAAAACACTTGGGTGGTTGTTTTGGAAAAAAAAAATCTTTCTACAATGGCATCACTTGTGGATGAATTGAATACAAAAAATACAAAGAAGAAGAACAAGAAGGGAAAGACTCTCTTGGCACTCTTTTTCAATTTCTAGAAATGGCGATTTGCACTTATGAGAAACTGACTGCTCAAGGAGATGATTGGGACAAAGAAGAAGCCATCTTTGATGAACAAGTAACTTTACTTGGGGAAGAAAGGGAGAAAGAGGAAAAGAAAAAGGGGACTTTAAGACCTGAAAAAACAACCAAAAAAGAGAAAAATAAGGTGAAAAGTGGATATGTTAGAAAACAACAGAAAGGGGGAAGAAGAAGAAGAAAAGGGAGGTGGAGAGACAAGGGGGTAAAAAGGGCAGGGAGAAGAACAAGCAAGGAAGGAAGGAAGGAAGGGATGAGAAGCCTTAATGGTGGGGAGCAAGATGTAAAGAAACAAGATTCATTTAGAGATAATGGGTAAATTTAACTGAAAAGGGGATTCTGCAAAGGTACATAAGATTGCATTTTTATATTTGTACTTAGAAATAATGTTAGAAAATTGGAAACAACATGTGATCAAAATGGGATAAAATATTTAGTGAAACAGTGAAATCTTTGTGAATAAAAAGAAGGTAATGAAATAAATGAGAGAATTGAAGGAGGAGGAAATGGGAACATTTTAATGATACAATGATTGAAAATATGTGATGTGGGGGGGGAAAAACTATCGAAAGTATATGGAAAGTATATGGAAAGTATAAGTGTTCCCATAAAAGTATGATATTCAATTGAAAAGTAACGTGTAAAATGTTTAAGATATAAATGAATATTAATATTAATGATTAGATTTGTATTGGCATTGATAGTTGTTTTAATTATATTATATACTTATAAATCTTTTTCTTTTTATAAAATATGTGTAATTTTAGAATGTACTAAACAGAATCCCAATGGAAGTCATGTATTATATTAAGCATTATAAATTTAGGGGAAAGAGTTAAAGGCGTCACACTCCAATCAGTGTACAGGAGAAGTTTTGTTTAAAGAGAAAAGAGAAATAGATAGCTGGAAAAACAGACAAAGAATAATAAGCATTATGATTTGAACTGAGATGAGATAAATAAAATAAAATTAAGAAAGTTAAAAGAGGCGAGAAGCTATATAGAAAATGGAAAATTGTAATAAGATATGGAATGGTATGTAAAATGAACATGAATTTGAATTTGTGTCTGTACAAAGAGATGTAACCCGGGATCAAGCAGCTTTCAGAAAAGATGTTTTATGCTTTTATGTTTTGTTTGTTTGTGTATTGTCTTTGAAAATTAATAAAATTTGTTTTTTTTTTAAAAAAGAATGTCCCATGAACTGTCCAGGGAACTGAGCACAACATACACCTTGTGTGCCTCAGTAAAAACCATTCTCTTTCTTCCAACTCTAGGAATGTCCTTCTCATATTCTGCATATGAGTGGACATACACTCCCCTGGCTTCCACTGTGCCTCATACAGTCTCATAGTCAGTAACACTTTATTGACTGCAGTTTCTTTCACGTACACACTGCAACGCTTCCAAAGCCAAAATTATGCTGGCTAAAGCCTTTTCATTTTTCCTCTGATCCCCATCATCCTGGACTGCCAGTAGATTGGTAACAATCATCCACAACTCCTCTCTCCGCAGGTACATCTCCACCTTCATATTCCAGGAGAGGTAGTTTGTCTCATTCAGCCAAAACATCAGCAAACCTCCTCATATTACGCTGATGCAGGCCATGCTGCCTGGTTTTCTCCACAAGCCACTAACCATGATTAAACCACTTACTCTGGTGCAAGCTCCCACTGGATTTCTCTTCTCTCTAGCTTTCTAGCTTTTTTTTGACCTTCTCTCTGTACTGGGCTCATAACCTGTCAGAGCATTTGCACCGTGACTGCTATTATGAGTCAACTCAGGAGCAAAACACAGCACAGAGACTTAGACATTTAACAGTGGTTTATATACAACACTTATATACAGAAATAAATGTAGGCAAATACCTTGCAAACTTAACTCTACAAAGAACTCGGCAATGAATACCGTACACAAGGAGAACACGCCCTCTATAATGGCTGCCTTAGATATACACCTCTTAAAGGGATAGAACCCATTCCCAGTCTTAAAGGGAAATACCCATGCTATGCCAAATCACCTTCATTTCACCAGCTTAACATTGCATCAGATTTACAGCATCTGGCAGCTATTACTGCTGCTGGACAGCTCTTTAAAACTTAATACCTCAACAACCTACAATAAAACACATTCAGGTCATCTGCCAGTTGTTGATTTCCTTCAGCATAGGAAGGAGGTTTGCTGTAACCGGTGATATTTTAAAGTTTTCCACATGTTTGCTGGTTCATTTGTTAAGAACTGATTCCTTAGGTTTTCAGAGTAACTTCTTTTTGCTGATCTGATCTCCCTTGTTAATACGTTTCTGGCCTGATTGTACAATATTCAATCACCTTTTCTGTAGGCTTCCTCTTTAGTACGACATAGCTGCTTAAGTTTAGCTGTGAACCAAGGTTTATTGTTACTGTATATTCTCAGGTTTCTGGTCAACACACATAGGTCTTCACAAAAACTGGCATATGAGGTTACAGTATCTGTGAGTTCATCTAAGTCTGCAGAGGTATCTTCAAACACATTCCAATCAGTGCAGTCAAGACAAGCCTGTAGCTTTAGCTTTGCCTCCTCGGTCCAAGTCTTCACTGATTTAATTGTTGGTTTCATGATTTTAAGTCTTTGTCTCTAAGCAGGTACAAGGTGAATCATACAATGATCAGAGTGTCCTACAGCTGCTTGTCTAAAGTATTCTTGCCTCTAGTAAGACAATTGACATGCTGAAAATATTTCAGTAGCTCTTTCCTTAAGTTTGCTTTATTAAAATCTCCTAAAATAATTTGAAATGCATCTGGGTATTTAACTTCAGCTCACATAATCTGGTCAGCTAGAGTTCATAATGCATTGTTTACACAAGCTTGTGGAGGAATATACACAGCAATTAGGAGAAATGAGGATAGAAGAATGGAAGAATAGAATGGTTTGCAATTGATAATTAATGTCTCTAAGTCCACATCACAGAATTTCTTTAGTATAGTTATATCTTTGGACCAGCAGCTGTTAATACATAAACATAAGTCTCCTTCCTTCTTTTTATCAGATGTTTCTTCTATTCTGTCTGCTCTTTGTAATTGAAATCCTGGGATAAGTAGACTACTATCATCAATTGACTCATTTAGCCAGGTTTCAGTGAAGCAGAGAACTGCTGAGTTGTACAAATCAGAATTGCATCTAGTTAAAAGAAGTATTTTATCCAAGTGAACATAAATTAGTCAGAAAGAGTGAAGGGACAGGGGTTATTAATATGGAAAAAATTATATGAGGATTTTTGAATGAAAAGGGGGAATTAAAAACTAATCAAGAACCTATTTTAATATTCTGTAATCTGTCATATATAGTTTACTGTGTACATAGCCTTTTTTTCATAGATCACACTAAAGTTTTTAGTTTATAGTCTGAAAACAAAAGTCTTAAAATGTTACATATGTCTATTGTTCAATACTTGCATATAAAGCTATCCATGGAACACTTGTGAATTCGGAAAAAACTTGTTACTAAGGCTTCTTACATTACAGTTTTAGCCAGTGTCCATCATACTCTTCTATCACAGATAAATTAATATATTATAGAGAACATAACTCCACTGAAGTTTCCAATATTATGTGCTTATAGTGAAATTAGATAAATTAGAATTAGATAAAAATTGATTAACTTTAAGTAAAAGAGAAAGGTCCATCAATTATGCTATCTTGAGAGCTGCTCAGCAAAGGCCAACTGTGCTTACTTTATGATCCCCTGGGGCCCGGATACCAAGGAATCCTCTGAGACAGGATCAAGCTCCCTTATATATAGCATTGTAGTAGCAATTGAGATCCTGTAGATGGGACAAGCAGCAAACTACTGTGTCTAATACAGGGGCCTCTTTGCATGATCTCATTCCCTACTATCTTGGGTTGGAAAGTCCCAGACTTGTACATGATCTCACCTTACTAACATCACCATTACTCTTAAGGATTGGTTGAGGGTTTTCACCAATCCAAATGCTGTATCTATGTTGCCTTTGTCTTCTTATAAAAACCCTATAAAATGTAATAAACGCTGCCCAGGCACTCAGACATCTTTATACTCTGCACAATGACTGGTCTTTGAACTCCATCACATGGCGTCCGACCAGGGACATCAACTGGGGGGGGGGCATCAACCCAACGGGGCAGCAACTACACGTTTACCATCGTCTGGAATAGACCCCTAAGGTGCGCATCTTCATCCTACGGGACCCCTCAATGGTAAGTATGGGTTGCAATCTATCTCAGCACCAGCAGAAACATGTTCAGGAACTTAGATTCCTGCTACATGAATCATGTGCAAAAGTACCTGAGGCTATAAAAAAGCTGGTTGAGGAGGTAGGGAATCCTGAACGCAAATGCTCAGGTTAAAGGATTGGATAGATAGGGCATACTTTACATCATGAACCCAGGGCTCCAGTCCAAATATTACATTGATGGTATCAATGCTGTCAAGCAGTGGAAACATCTGGCTCTGATGTCTCAGCAAAACAATAATTGACTACAAGCCCCCTCCTGATTATGATCAGGTAAAAATTGTCACCCCAAAATCTTTTCCAATTGGACTTTCGGCTCCTTCTGAGGAGGCTAAATCTTTTGATTCTCCATGACCATTGTACACCCCCATAAGGCAAGTATTAGATGAACAATTAGAAAAGGGGGGAGATTCAAGCTAGAAACCCAGGACACATAAATTTATTTGTTTAAAATTTTTATGTTTAATCTTTTTTAATTATTTAGTGCTTAAGAAGATAGAACAATGGGTGTAACTAGAATGCAGGCAACTGCTCTCTTCTGATGTACTGGATGGCAGAGTTGGATGTGGAAGGCATGCCCCATTGATTTCAATGGTCCATAGTTAGCTCTGCTGTTCAGAAGCATGGAACGAGACACAGATCCGTGTTTAAAATAGAGCCCCTCCATACAGTACAATGGGGCTGATCAAAGAAGATATGGTTAATTTATGCTGTTATATTTGGTAGAAATAACTAAGAGAAGAAGAAAATGTTTATTGTATTGTTCTTTTCATGATGTGATTTTCCATTGAAACTTCTTAGATGCATATGTATAATAATATATAATAATTGCATGCAGAATAGAACTTAGCCGTGTATTTATAATGATGTAAAATAATTTGTATGCAGAATTGAATAGGATTGAATTGAAGAAAAATATATTTTACCTATGTATAGACACAATTGGGGCTGCTGCAGTTCAAAATAAAACAATTGTAACATTTTTGGCAGCCAGAGAAGTAAATTAGCTTTTTGGATTGCACTTAGAGCTATGGGAAGCAGATAGGCAGTGGTTAGGGCCCACAGTCACATTTGTGATTGGAACCACTCCTTGAGTTATCCCATTGCTCTGAGAACAAACTACAGGTTGTCCAAAGGAAAAAAAATGTGGAAATTTAAAGGAACAAAACCTCCCCAGGTCTGGAAATGTTGTGTGTGAGAATGTGTCTGTGTGTAATCATTTCCAGAACTGGAGGATGAGACCCTCTAATAACAGTACACAAAATTATTTAGACAATGGAGCTCATTGGCTCCCAGAAAAGAATTGTAAGTATGCAAGCAGTATGATTACAGTACAAATTTGTGAATATGTTGATAGTAAAAAGTTGGTATAAATGTTTGTGTGTCGAACCCTATCCCAGATTAAAAGGAGAGTAAGGAATTGTGTGGTCCAGACATGAGAAAGATCCCATGGAGAAATGTATGTGATTTACTGGAAAGAGAGAATTATTTGTGTGTGCTTTGCTGATGTTGCAAGTTATTTGTGTGTGATTTACTGGAGAGATTTATTTTGTTGAAAGAATGTTGTGGAGTGGAAAAAAATGGATGAGATTCTTGTGTAGTATTTTAAACACACACACCACGTCCTCACTGGCTATTTTTTTTCCTCTTGCTCACGGACTTTTTTCCTTGAAAAAGCAAGAGGCAGGAATGGGGAGGGGTAAGACTTTTCTGCTCACTATAACATTTTTTTTCTCTTTGCTTTGAGTAAGGCGGGGCTAGAAAGTGATTTTTTTATATAGGCTACATAGCTCACGTAGTCATTGATGGAGAAATACTATTTCATCCCATTTTTTCTTAGTGCTAGGCTGAGACTAGAATGTTATCTTTAAAGGTGGCTCAGTTCCCAGGTTGGCAGTTCGCCTAGAACAATTATCTTTGAAGATGGCTCAGTTCCCTGTTTACAATGGAGCTCAGCCAGGGAATCAAAATTCAAACTAGCTGCACTCTGTACATGTTCTTAATCCATCTTTAAAGCAGAGAATTGACACTAAAGTTTGACTCCATCAAGAGGGACTTACAACAAGAATGTGAAGAATGCATAACTATTACCATAACTATTATCAATTGCATGTTTCTATTTAAAATTTAACTACTTGGGGGCAGGGCTATGCTGTTGTGCTTGCTCCTATAGGTTCATTGCATCCATCCAGTCAAGGATGTCAGATCCAGTCCCAGAAATGTGACTCTGCAACTGTCATTCCATCCATACACTCGCTCGAGCAACGAATGAATTACAAAACCTTATGGGTGCAATTGGCTAACATCACACAGAATGATGTCTTTTGTTTATCTGAAGCTTATGATATGGAACATTTGCTTTCTACATGTTTAGTTTAGTTTAATTTAGTCTCCTGCAGTAATTCAAAACTTCACTGGTTTAAGTACATTTTTATTACATGGGAGCTTTAACTATGGGACTACATCTAATTGGGGATTTGCTATTGCTTTGCACACCACACTGGTAGCAATTCCTGCAAATATAACCTTTGTAAAAGTAGTTAATTGTACATATTCAAGTAAAAAAACCTCATTGTCATCGCATCAGCTCACCTACTTTGAACTGCACAGCTTTGGAAGAGACTTTAACTTTGCCCATGTTTGGCTACCGCAAGGAATGTTTTTTTACATATAGTCAAGAAACTTTTAATTATATTCTTGCTAATATTAGTGAAGTGCAATGCTGCCTCAGCTGGCTGATTCCTGTTTTGCTTTCTAAACAACAAATTCATCAATCGAATCGTTCTCGATGTGGGGTCCCTCTAGATAGCATGTGACGCTGAAGCAACCTTACTTGATAAAGCAGAATACGTAGCGCTATCTGTGTCTATAGTGGGTGAGCTAGCAATTGCTGCTTGCACTCACCTTAGCATTAACTCTGCTGCATGTAATTTAGCAAAAACAATTAATGTTACCTCTTCAGCTATCTCAACAATCAACCACAAGATACAAGCATTGAGGAAGGATATTCTACAAAATCTATGTTGTTTTAATTTGTTTGATGGGTCACGAACCATCCAGTACCAGCTTAATATTTTACACAATTTGGCCTCGGATTTGAAAATTGATAATGTAGGATCTTGGTGGGAAAGCTTTTGGGCTTGGTTACCCACAAATTTAATGGGAAATATTCTACGCTATTTAGTTATTATTATTGCCGCTTTAATTAGTGGGTGCTGCTTTGTTCAATGTCTCCCTTCTCTTTGCAACATATGTATCACAGCTTTTCCGCTGAAACCCTCTCCTACATTACTATGCTTTGTCTAGCAAAACAAAAAAGAGTGAAATGTAATAGCAACAGAGATCCTATAGATGGCACAAGTAGCAAACTGCTGTGTCTAATACAGGGGCTTCTTTGCATGATCTTATTCCCTACTATCTTGGGTTGGAAAGTCCTGGACTTGTACATGATCTCACCTTACTAACATCACATTATTCTTAAGGATTGTTTGAGGGTTTTCACCAATCCAAATGCTGTATCTATGTTGCCTTTGTCTTCTTGTAAAAACCCTATAAAATGTAATAAATGCTGCCCAGGCAGTCAGACATCTTTGCACCCCGCACAATGACTGGTCTTTGAACTCCATCATAGCACGTCCTACATTTGCAGTAACCCAGCTGCACCATATATAGAGCTGCATGCAGACTGGATCTAAAGTCCCTCTGTGAGTCTTTCTTTCCAACATATGACAACATCCATGTAATACTGTTCATCAGTCATTCCATTTTCCCTCAAGGTATCCAGTCTCACCTGGATATCTAAAGCCTGAATTTCCAAAAATGTCCAAAATATCAATCAAGAAGAAAAGGAATTGGAGAGCTTCTATTACAGAAGTTATCACAGAACAAAGTGTGTTTTCCAGTTATCTAACACAAGAGTAAAGACATGCACCAAGTAGAAGCAGTGTTTTATTAACAAGAGGCTTCTTTTTTTGTTCTATGTAAAGAAAAACAAATAAATGTTAATTTATTTCTATTTTCAAACGTTACACCACACCCCAAGTTTATCTAGATTTGTCCTATGCTCAACAAGTCACAATAAAGGACAGTATTTGTAGCTCAGAGTTGAAATGGTGCTCTCTGAGTTTGGTTTTTCTCTTATAGACTTTTCATTATCCCAAACTAAATAACACCATAAGTCATAATACTTAAAATAAACAGATGAGTACCAAGTTGCAAAAAGAAGTATTGGTAGGAAGGTGTCAGGAAGTATCTTAGATTTCCCTAAAGCTGGAGTTCTTACCATGGTCTATGTATCCTTTGTGGGTCTGTTGAGAAATTTCAGAAGTAACATCTATGAACCTATTTGTTTCTTTGCACTATAAACTCTATCAATATATTTTATCTTATGCATTTAATATATCTTAAAGGTGTTCAGATTTCACCAGACTTGCAAAGAGTTCCACAAAACAAAAAAGTTAAGCACATCTGCCTTACAGAAATATATTTCCTATTAGTTCCTTAGGAATATTCAAACAACTAGTTGGTTCCCAGTAATTTATTGGGAAGATTGATCTATGGATTAGAGGATCTTGGGAAAAGAACTAATCCATAAACTGGCTGGAATTCAGTGTAGTTTCCTGTAGTGTAAAGTGTAAAGATTACATTTGTCAGCCCATTTATCCTCAATGTTGGGAATATTCCATTCTTTCACCATAAGAAGATGAGGATAATGTTTTGTGACTAATTAGGAAAGCCAGGAATTACCCACTATGTTGAGATGAAATAAATCATTTATTTGAAAGGTTTGATCTCTGAATAGAATTACAAACACACCCCTATGACCAACATTGTGATCGAACTCGTGGAATGAATAAAAAAAGTACTGAAGATGAACTCTTGAAAAGCTGTTGAAAAATTATTCTGGTAGGGAACTTTTAACCTCTGTTATTGCTTTGATCACTAGTAATAACTAACAATTTAAGCTCCATGCAAAATATCCATAGATTTCAATGTATATTTTACAATGACTCCATGTACTGTATATACCATGTTTCTCATATAATAAGGCTGGGTCTTTTTTTTTTTTGAGCCCCGAAAAAATGGCTAGGCTGTCTTTTCAGGGGTGACTTAATTCCCCCCCCCTTGCATCTTTGGGTGGGCGGGCAGCGACAGCTTGGATGTTGACCTCGGCGTTGGTGGGGCACTTCATATCAGGGTCAAAGCAGGCAGCACCATATCCGGGTGTGCAACAAAAGTAGTTCCTAATGGCAAGCCCCCACCACCATTCCCCCCCATTTTGCATATTTTAATATAGGCCTTAATTTGGGGGAAGGGGCTTAATTTCATTTCATGCCTATAAAACATGCTGGGACTTCCTATTGGGGGAGGCCATATTGTTGGAGAAACAGGGTACTGAGGAGTGGAATTATTTATTCAGTTTATAATTGATAAAAGTTAGAATATGCTGAAGATTAGACAAACAAACAAACGTAATCTTTGCACTTTATACAACAGGAAACTAATCTGAATTCCAGTCAGAGAAATAAGATTAAAATTATTTCATTTTCCTATTCTTTCAATCTTCCTACTTTAAATAGATGTTACTCAACAGGAATAACTTGATTTTCTTGATAAAAAACTTTAATTACAAATCCAACTAAAGCATACTTCCTCCATTAATCCATTACTGTAAAAGACATGCTGATTTTTTAATCCTTAATTTGTCATTTAGACCTATTACTTTATTTGCAAAGAATCTCAACTACTTTAGCAGGAAAGCATCTTCCTCAAACATTGTTTCCAAGCCATTCCACTACTTATATACAACAGTGACAAGAGCAAAAGAACTGAACACTGAAAAGAAATGCCACAAGAACTCATTTGCTAAATGAACCAGAATCCGGGGGAGAGGGGGAACATAATGAAAATGTAGCTACGACCATCAAGAATTGACATGCTACATGGTATCATTTCTTTGAATGTTAGTGACATACTTCTAATTCTGAAATTTATTTTGGCCCCATCTAGTGCCTAAATATTAAAGCTCCTCTGAGAGAAGCTCACAGTTAGGCAAGAAAAATGGTTAAATATAAAAACTAACATACAGTAAAACAAAACATTATTTTCGTATGTTTTGGAGCGATCACATTTTACAGTTATTTTCAATGAGAGAAAACTGGAGACATGGATGTTCAGTACACATGGGCAAACCCAAAATATCATCAGTTCTTGGGTAATATTTAGCTTGTAGAAGCCCAAGTTTACAGCTGCTCAACTGTCACACATATTTTCTAAAATGTGAGAATATAATGTCAAGTAAACAATGGAGGGAGCAAGAAGCAAACTGCAAAATAAAAAGCTTTCTGGTTTTCTAAGGAAAGCTTCACTAGATAACATAACAAACTAGGGTCTCCACATCGAACAAGGCAAATGGTTTGAGGTTATATCATAAAAAGTTGTTCAGATTTTAAAAAAATTAAATCTAGTATTTTAATCAAGCCTGGAAAAATAAGCACAGAACATCTCAGATATTTTTTTGCTGAATCTTTTGTTAATATAAAAGTACATACATACATACATACATGCAGGTCTTGGCATGTTTGGGTCTTTTCCTGTGTAAGATTGATCTGGATACTCTCAATCTTACACGGGAAAAGACCTGAACACGCCAAGACCTGCATACCTGTACCCATGTAAAACTACGAAAACACATATTTGCGTGCGTGCGTGCGTGTGTGTGTGTGTGTGTGTGTGTGTGTGTGTGTGGTGTTTTTTTTTTTTCCCCTTATGTTTTCACAGGTATTTATATGTATGGTATTTAGCTTTGTTCAGGTGTTTTCCCATGTCTTTATAGTTGTGCTTTTAAAGTTATAGTGACGTTTCGGCAGAATCTCATCTGCCATCATCAGGGGTGTGTGTGTGTGTGTGTGTGTGTGTGTGTGTGTGTGTGTGTGTGTATGCAGGCATGATTTATTAACTCATCATGATACCAATCTGCAAGGTTTATTAAAATGTGGTCCGATATATGTTAGCATCACTACTGAATCCAACTTTACTATCATTCAATTAAATCTGTATTAGGCTACAGTCTTATTAGGACTTTCTTGAGACTAAGTCCCACTGAACTCAATTACTTTAATTTCAAACATGTATAGAATTGCACTATAAGTCAACTTACAACTATAACTGAGCTCAAAATTTCTGTTGTTAAGCAAGTTATTAAATCAGCTTTGCCCCATTATACGACCTTTCTTGCCACAGTTAAGTGAATCACTGCAATTGTTAAATTAGCAACATGGTTGTTAAGTGAATCTGACTTCCCCATTGATTTTGCTTTCAGAAGGTCGCAAAAGGGGATCACATGAGCCCAGGACACTGTAATATGAGCCAGTTGCCAAGCATCCAAATTTTCATCACATGATAATGGGGATGCTGCAATTGTCATAAATGTGAAAAATGGTCATAAGTCACATTTTCAGTATTGTTGTAACTTTGAACGATCACTAAACAAATAATTGTAAATCAAGGATTATCTATAGTTTCGGACAGCATGACTTTTTTCAAACTAATGAAAGATCAAATTCTTAAAAGATTTTCATAGAAAGGAATGGGTTTTAAAGTGGGATTCATAAAACTAATACATCAGGTTAACAACATGTTTTCCATTTCTCCTTAGTCTTTAATTCACTATTAATGATACTTGTATTTTTTATGTAGTTCAAGTGGGATATCTCCCATTTTGGTCTTGAAATAAATTTAGCTTTGTTATTTTTTTTAATAATGAATGAAAATAGCCATGTTCTTATTTGCAGAAACTAAAAATCAAGTAACTGATTTTATATCAAGGATTAACACAGATAGATGCTATTAACAATTTACATACAGGATCTGAATTTGAAACAGGAAGGAAACTAATGTAAGAGCAGGGTGCAATACATTCAAGACATTTTAGAAATTCCAAAATTGCAATACATGAGGAAATTTAAGTTGATAACTCTTAATTTAATTAAATAACTACAAAGCCAAAATATGTAATTAGGGAGACTATTTTCCTTTTCAGTTATTGGTGTCATGTTCTTTTCTCAAGCATTTGTCCATACAAAACAGTGGCCAACAAACCTGATATAGAGCTGTTAAAGTCAGACAGTAAGGCACCATACAATGACCTTTAGAAGGAATGATACTAACAGGTGGCTGATGCTTAACAATAATTGTATTATGGTTTAAAAACAAGGACAACATTCTGTCTTGTCATATGAAACTGAAAGAAGGAAGAAACACTAAAAGGCATCCCAAGTACCTTGGTGCTCATCACCTCAAAAAGAAAGGAAGCTGTTTAGGATCTACAGTAATTACTAACTACCAAAAATGTAAACTTCCACTATTTTCTATTTGAGAACCTCATAGCATTGCTGTTGCTTATAAGATACAAAATTCTTGTCTATCCTTTAAAAAGGAATTCATTCCCACATTAAACTCCTGAATATCAAAATTCATGAATATGATTAATAACTGTTTTTACTAATTAAATGTCCTACACAAGGCAGCTCAAGTTACAGTGTTTGTTAACATTTCCCCCTAAAACAAATCACTGTTCTGACAGCTGAAAAATGTCTATAATCCTGGTCAAACATCTTTGCGCATGATGGAGGAATTCTGTGTGTGGGTTTTGTTTTAAACCAAGCACACACAAACCTAGTCAGTCAAAAGCCAGGCTTCAGCCATTTTTCCATAGCCTGTCATAACTTACTGCAAGATAGCAGATTCACCAATTTCTCCAGTCACCACTATCCCAGCTGCAGATGAACCAGTGCAAAGGGCACCTCTGGTCTGAGTTACATGCCATTAGTATATCAGCACCCACGGAAAAGGGCCAAGCAGCAGATCAGATTCCTGTCAGCTGCACTGTGCTGACACTTAAGCTGTTTAAAGGTTTCTTATTCTTCAGTTGGAAAATTAAAAGGCAAGCTCAAGGACGCATAGGTTTATCAACTAGACTACCATGTATGCCATATATTAGAGTCATCTTAATTCAACATACCCCAATATATAAATTTCTCATAACCAAGTATCTTTAAAAAGTGCAATGGTCAAAAAGTTTTACGTGACTCCAAACAAGCCACATTTTAGTTATCTTATCTACACAGAAAATTCTACAAGGCAAGTTTTTATTCTAATCTTTTTGTACATTTTATTGAAGAACTAGAATTCAATTCTATTACTCTGAAACTCAGGGATATCTATTAAAATATTAACCTTCTATGCTGTGACCAAATTTTCTTTCTGCACCAGACTCCCTGCACCTAGAAAATTCAGACAGCTTTTAGGATCCTCTCTATTTTACTTTTCTAATACATACAAATTCCTCCAAAATATTGTCCTTTCTTATTTTTTTGAAAATGTCAAATTAAAGGAAATTCCACTTATAGGCAGTTTTAGGAGATGTCCTTCCCTTTATTATCACAAATCTACAGAAAATAAGAGGAAACACAAAAACTAGAATAGTCATTATACTACGCTGAGCCCTATAATAACCAATATTCAGAATTGCAACTAGAAGTGAATCAAGAACCAGCAAAAC
>NW_020769471.1:201968-292838 GCF_900518735.1 Pseudonaja textilis
TGAGCCCTTTCAGGTTGAGGATTGCTCGCCCCCCCCCCCCCCCCCCCCGAGGCCTTTGGAATCACAAACATTGAATAGAAACCCTGTCTCTCCTGGTCTTCTGGAACCGGCTGGATGGCCTGAATGACCAGTAGATGGTGGATCACCGATTCCATGAAATCCCTCTTTGACGGGTCCCTGGAGACGAGGCAGCACACAAAGGCTCTTGGGGGGGGGGAGGAAAGAAACTCCAGAGAGAGACCCAACCGTAAGCTTGACAGGATCCAAGCGTCGGTCGTGGTCTGTTCCCACCTCTGCCAGGACAGTCACAGACAGTCCCCTATGGGAGATGAGGCTCGGGCGTCACTTGTTGTGCCTAAAGGGTCTGTTGGAGCCCCTAAAGGACCTTCTGCCCTCTTGCCTCTGACGCCCTCTGATGGCAAAGGCCTCTCTATTGACCTGAGATGAGGATCTTTGGAAGGGCCTACTTTGACAGGGAAAGCCTGCCCCAGCTTCCCCCTGTTTAAAGGAGGGCTTCCTGTAGTAGGGAGGAGACCTGTAATCGAAGTGCCTCCCCTGGGAGGGCAGGATCTTTCACTTGTCCCTAGTTTCCGTCAAAAAAGGATCCAGGGCCTCCCTGAAAAGCCTCTCTCCCTTAAACGGAGCCGAGGCCAGCTTCCATTTGGTTCTAACATCCATCTGCCAATTTCTTAGCCAGAGGAGCCTACGTGCTGTTATGGAAGAGGCCATGGCTCTGGAAGAAAATTTGTCTGACATGAGGGTGGCATCAGCAGTCAATTGACCTGCAGCAAAAATCTTATTCAGGTCCCAATGCACCCTGAGATCCTCAGGTGGGATTCTGCCCTGTAACTGCCTCAGCCACCACAAAGAGGCCCAAGTAAAAAAAATATGCGGTCATCAATGCTCTGATGGCCCAGGCGTCGGCTTGATGAGCTCTCCAGAGCACCATCTCCTCCTTCCGGTCCCCCACCTTTAAAACATCTTCCGTATCAGGTGCGATGACAGATGAGGAAGCTAGGGCTACCACTGGGCCATCTACCTTTGGCACTTCCATAATGTCCAAAAGGTCCTTGTCCACATTAAATAAAATAGACTCAGACCCACTGGGGCGAGGGACTCAGACCCACTGTCCCAGGGGACTCCCACTGCTTTTGATCAGGTTCAAAAACATCTGAGGCACAGGTACAGCGTCCACCACAGATGCTTTCTCAGTGAACAGGTAATCTTCTTGATCCTCTCCCTTGGTGGGAAGGTCCCGAGTGATCATGTCCTTTTTAAGATGAGCCACGCTCTTGGCCTTAACCAGCAGAGTCTTGAAGAGCCAGCTGGAAAAGGCCCTTAAAGGAGGGAGGACCTGCTACCTCTGACTCCTCATCCGAAAAATCCCTTTCTAGAAGGAGGTCCCTCTCGGAGCCATAAAATTGGCTGCTTTCTGAAGGAGAGGCCGAGTGCTTACTGAAGTGGATCAGCTGTTCTGCAGAAGCCTGCCCCTGCCCCTGAAGGATGCCTGTTAGTGTCCAAATAAGACAGCTGGCACAGCTGGTTGACCTCTGCCTGCAATTCCTTTCTTATTGTTTGGGAGATCCAGGCTCTCATGAAGGATGGCATTTCTTGCATCTGGGTCTCCTCAGGCCATAAGCCAGCTGCTATAGGTGTAAAGGTGGCTGCAGGCAGAGGTCTGGCTCCGCTGGAGACTTGGCTTGCAGGTGCCGCAATCAGGATCCCTGAGGCGGCTCAGCAAAATTGTGAGAGGTCTCTGCCCTGATTTGGAGGTTTCCGTGCAAATCCTGAGTACTTGAGCCACCAGGAGACCAGGCAGTCAAATACTGCCTATCTGCCAGTTGGTCTAGCTGCCTGTCATCTTGTGGAGGCAGAGGAGAGGTGGTCCTGTTTTCAGCCATCCTGGAATATCTCACTGCCTTGTCAAACTGTTTATCTATGGCTTTTTGTCTGCGCCTGGCTTGCCTATCCTCAGCCTTAGAGGGTCTTTTAGGGGCTAGAGCCCTGGCTCTAATCCTAGCTGCTGCCTCCAGTCCAGCAGACCTGGGCTTGGGAGATCCTTTTACAGCCTTCTCTCTACCCTGCTGAGGAACTGATAGTTCATGATCAGCTCCCCTGGTGGCCATTTTGAGCCCGCCAAAATTAACTATCACTTGACAGGGGGAGGGAAAGGGAAAAAGTAAAGAAAAAAATTATTTAGCCTAACACTGTCTGCCACAGCCACAGTAGCTGTCCACCACTTTAGGAGGCTAGTGTGACCCAAAGTGGTGAGCTCAGCCCAACTCCGCAATTCAAAAGCTGAGTCAGAGAAAAAAAGGTAAAAACGGCTGACTCTTTGAATTGCAGCAAGCTCTGACAGGTCAGAGGCTTGCAAGCCTGGCACTGGCTGCACAACAATTATCTGGCAGACTCAAGTGTCTCGCAGCTGCCATGGTGCTCTGGGGACTGGATAGGGGGTCAGGATTCAATCCTGATGACCAACCCCCCCCAAGGGGCAATCCTGGAGACAAACTGCAAGATTGTCCCCAAACGTGAGAAATGGCTGCCATCGCTGAAAAAAAGGGGCGTTTAGCAGCAGATGCGGCTAGCCCAAGTTAAGGGAAAGTGGATCAGGAGAAGGCGAGTTAAATAAGACGCCACCTCCCGCCCCCAGCCCAGGCCACACGGGCTCTCAAGGTCACCTCTACCCAAATTCCAACCAGAAAGGGGAAAAAACCAGCAAGGGAAGTTTAAAAATTAAATAATAAGCAAAAAAACACAAACCAGAAAAATAGGCGCAAAAAAATGAAAGTGCTAAACTGGCAAGCTGGCTAGCTGTCAAACCTGATCTAAGCCTCTGTAAGACAAAATGCTTAATCCAGGGGATGAAAATTCTTCTACAATCTGAACTATTCGGAGCCCTTAAAGGGTGGTCTGAACACGCTGAGACTGAGTGAAGAACTGGGGACCATTACTGGGGGTGTGTCCTCAGTTTTTCAACTCGGTCTGCAGAGCTAGGAGACTAGAGACTGCCCATCCTGGACTGTCCCTTAGGCTCAGTGGAGAATAAGGAAGATTTGGATTACTATAAAACATGGGATAAATTTTATGGTTGGCTAGAGACAAGGAAGATCTATGAGAACAAGGAATGACTATATGTATATTTAAAGTGTATAGATGGAAATTATGTAATATTATTATTGGATTTAGCGAGGTAATGACAATGATGGATGTTAGGGAAACTGTACCATGTTCAAATTTTTTATTGTAAGATTTGTATGTGTTTGTGTTTATTTGTTTAATAAAGAAACTTTTTAAAAAATGCCACACATACATAATTTACCAAGCAATCACATGAAAGAACCTTCCATGAGAATTAAAAACTAAGTTTTATTATACTCCAGAACAGAAAAAGTATGCATTCACTGGATTTCACATCTCTTTTATCTAATTGGGAAAAAGAAATGTTTGTGCTGTTAACTCTGACAAAAGTACTCATTGATTTTAACATAAATAAATGAAAAGTTGGCAAAAAATTAATTAAGTATACTTTTTACTTTTCCCAAATCTTTTGCTGAGTTTTACTTGTTTTATTGAGATACATAATTCTCAGTTTTGCACACAGAGTTCCAATGTTCTAGCCATACTATTACAATTAATGTATTAAAATAAGATTTTATTTGTAAGTTAGTGTACTTGGTAAGCTATTACGGTCATTTATCCAATAGCATAAACAAAAAAGATGACCTTCAGGGCAACTGGTTGATAATATAGAAATATTACCAGAAAGGCATGCCATATTTAATTTTGATCATTTTAGCATCCCCAAAATTACATGTCATTGTTATACTCTGGTCATCAATGTAGCCATCATTCCCCACGAGAATTGATTGTGCATTTAGTCACATTCTACATGTGTGAATTTTCCTCTTGAACTATAGTAATTGGCCAAATGCTTGATAAAAAGTTCACATACTGCAATCTTGCATCCTATTATGCTGCAGAGATCCGCTCTCATTAAAAAAATGTATTGTTGCTGATGCTGATTTTTAAACTGATGCTGATTTTTAACCTGTCAACTCGAAAAAATGCAAACAATAATATGCATGAATAGACAGAAAACTTCTGTGCTATGAATTATTATTGAATGTAATTCATCTTCAATTTTTTCACAAAAAGTTAAATTAAACTTGCTAGATTTATATTATTGTCAATAAAATCCATAAAAATGTTATAATTGGCTTATATGGTTTCTGCACTTCATTTTCCTTTGGATAATTTAGAAATAAGAGGAATAATAATTGTTAAGAATAATGGAAATGCGATCTAAACTGTCAATCGCCAAAAATTAAGTAAAATATTTGCAATTCTACAAAAAATTCTCTTACCTATAATGGCATGAAGCTTATACTGTAAGAAGTAATTCATTGCTTAAAGTTTAAAAATGTATAATCCTTCATTTATAAAATCTAGTATAGATAAAATGCCTATCCATGTTTGTTTTACACAAGTCATTATCAGGATAGAGGGTGGGGGTGGAACTGTGCAAGCTATAATGGGTGAGTGGAAGGATATGAAGAGCAGTACCAAGAATATGATAATCTTCAATAATCCAAAACAACAATAAGCAGTTTCTGGCTTGATTTCACAATAGCTCTTTCTGCTCCTGGTTCTCTTAATTGTGCCTTTTCTGTTTTCACAAGTAAATCCCAAGATAAATAAAAATCAGCTTTCAGAATTCTGTCATGAAAAGTAATTAGATCATATCTTCATCTCCATATTGTCTCTATAACACATATAATTGAAAAGCAATTATCAATTCACTAATAAACCTAAAGTAATATATAAAATCAACACTTACCACATTTCAGTAACAGTACTAGTGGATGGAGATATCTAGATTTTATTAACCATTCATCAGCAATTAGAAAAAAAAGTCTCTGTAATAGATATTTCTCTTAAAATGGTAGTATAAGCACTCTTTGCAAGTGCCAACTAGGAATCTGAAACTTTTTCACAGTTTTGGCGAAGAAGAATGTATCAATATTATAATAAAAATTAAACATTCAGGACCATAGCTCATTTGGCTTTTCCTCCCGCATTGAATAGCTTAATAGCTATTTTGCCTCAATTTTTCCTTTTGTAATTGGATGGATGGACACATGATTGTTTATGGTAACCGGAATGGGCATAAAAGTAGTAGTAGCCCCAGAGAAGCTATCAACAATTCAAGAAAGATTTACTGTAACTCATTAAAACTCAATTGTCAAAGAGGCTTAACTAATTAACAGGATGAAGTTAACATTACTCTAAGGCAGGGTTGTCAAACCTGCGTCATGTGGGCTGGGTGCATCATGCATTGACCACAACCCCACCCGGTTTAGTGAAGGGGAAAAAGTCGCTATATGTTACGTGACGACACCGCGACAACGCAAGTTTGACACCCCTGCTCTAAGGGAAAATAATAGAAGGGAAATAATACAGAATTGCATGCTGTTGGGCTAAAAGCCTCAAATCATTAAGAATAAATTTTTAAAAAGAGGCATGGAACTAATAGAGTACTACAAACTAGAGACTATTAATAAACTATTAGTACCAACTGTTCTCAATTTATATACACACATAAGAAAGAAACAACAGAACAGATGGATACAAAATATACAACGTCACTGAAACCAGGAAAAGGCCAGGGACAAATACCAAGCTAATACTGATACTTGATAATTGTGATAATCTACTACCATGCATGCCTTACATGCTCCCTCTGGTAAGCGAAGTTGCTTGTCTTGGCAAAGAATCATTCTTCATAAAAAAGACTAAATTAAAGTAAGATTGCTAAATCATTTCACAAATAACCAAATAAATAAAGTTCCAACTGTCTTATCTTAGAATCCATATTTGAAAAGCAAATGTCCTGAATTGGGGGGTGGGGGAACACCACAAATAGGTATAGGAAAATGACCATTTAGGACTACATCATTAATTCTGATAGAAATACATAATTCTGATACATGCACAATGATTCTGGTTCTAAATTGTGTTAAAATAAAAATAGTCAAAAAGTTCACTTATTACAAAATTGAAAATACAGTAACTGTTAAAAGGAGTGAAATTAAAATACGTTACTACTAAAGTCGAAAATACCAGGCAATAAATTTTCATAGAAAAAAACTCTCATGCAACCAGGAAAAACACTGTCAATGTTAATCTATTGTAGTTTTTTAAATATTTAAATAATATTTTTCATATTAAAATAATTTTGCTTTTGTCCCGTAATTATTTTGAAGAGTTACTTCCAAAGAAGTCAGAAAATTACAGTCACACTGCTAAATGTAATCACAGCACATCAGTCTAAATGCTTTAACAGTGCAATAGTCATTCTATCCATGTGAAATCTGAGTCTTCATCTAAATATGTATAATTATCAGATATTTTAATTATGTGAATACATTAGTAAAAATAAGGCAAGTATCGTTTGAATTTAACTGAATGAACAACAGTAAAAAGCTGATAAATATTGTACAACTGAACTGATATTTCATTTGAATCAATGGGTCTTTCATTCAACCAGTGCAATGTGAATTTCAAAATGAGTTTGGGAAACAAGATGTAGGATAATCATTGTTTAGATTACAGAACATGAAATGTTTCACCTACATAACTGTGCTTGCATTCCATATTTTTAACTTGATCCTATTCAGGTAGTCCTTGACTTACAACAGTTCATTTAGTAACTATTCAAAGTTAAAACAGCACTAAAAAGTAACTTATGACCGTTTTTCACACAACCATTGCAGCATCCTAATGGTCACATAATCAACATTCAGCCGCTTGACAACTGACTCATATTTATGATGGTTGTATTGTCTTGGAATCATGTGACCACCATTTGCAACCTTCTGATAAGCAAAGTCAAAGTGGAAGCCAGATTCACTTAACCATGCTACTAACTTAACTGCAGTGATTCACTTAACAAGTGTGGCAAGAAAGGTAATAAAACAGGGCGAAATTCAGTTGACAACGGTCTCACTTAGCAATAGAAATTGTGATCATAAGTCGAGTATTATCTGTATAGAAAAGTAGACGGAGAACTTTAGTATATTATTCAGTAAAAGATTTTCTCATGTTACTGAACAACACTATGCAATTTTTCCATAATAAAAGATAACAGCTAGAAACTCTCTTGCTTCAGTAACTTTGAAAGTCATATCAGTAACCTACTAAGAATCTAAGGATTATGTTTTAAATGCCAGGATAGTTGATAAGAAAACTGTCATTCAATAGTTTCAACCTAGCATACATTACAGAAAACTGAGAGGACAGTTTTAATTTCTCCCAGATTTTTTTTCCTGTGCAACATTAGTCTTGTTTTCATGGATAGGGAAAGTTTCTTCCAAAGTTTTAAAGTATAAAAAATACCAGGTAAGGTGTCTTTAAAAAAGGATAATATATATTAGTATAGCTTGCTACTTGACAGCAAAGACTATGGGGACTCCCATTTTCAGGAAATGATGAATGAATATAAATATTCTAAACACCTTTTGCAAAGGATTTTATGGACTCCATGACCATGGACCTTTCTCAGGCGGTATGTTTGATCTGGTCTGTTGTAGACACTGAGCGGAAGGTGATCTGTGGAACAGCTTTGGAAAAAATTTCTATTTTAAAAGTCAGGATATAAATAACCTAAGCAAAGCAACCATATAATTCCATGTATCCAGACAGATTCATGAGAAGCCAAATGGTCTTTTAATTTTTCATTGCCTACAGAAATAAATATTAAACAATTTAGTTCTTAATTAAGTTGCTTGTCAACTTAAGTACACAGTAAGATATTCTTCAAATGAAAAACAAAACACCAAAATGCTAAATATTTTAGAGCTCAGTCCTAAAGCTAGAATGAGGGATGATCAGATCTTCTGTTCTGAACTGAAGCTGTGTCAAATCAAACTGTGTCAAATCAAAACCAGTATTTAACTAGATCAATGACTACATAGCAGTTTATTATTCATTATTTCAATCTCCAAAGGGAACATTGGAACAAAATTTTATGATTACTTTTCTCCAGTATTTTCCCCAATGCTGGGTACTGACAACAAAAGGTTCAAATGTTTACTTACCGAACTGGTAGTAAAAAAAATTGCCAACAATCAGCTGGGCAATGATCAGCTGTGCCGTGCGATTTAGATTAGCTAGAAAGCAGGAAATCTTCAGATTTCCTGCTTTCTAACTTATCTAAATCACGCAGCACAGCTGATATCTGCCCCCACCCGCTTCAAATGCTTTTCTTCAGTGCCCAGGCTTCCCTGAGGCCTGCTAGGCCAAAAACGGGATGCGGGAGGGTGCTGCACAAGAAAAAAAAGAGAAACAAAGGGAGGAAGAGGAGAGAAAGAAAAGGAAAAAAAGAAAAAGAAAAGGAGGGAGGGAGGGAAAAAGGAGAGGAAGGAAGAACCACAAACCTTGGCACAAGATGCAGCTTCAGAGAATGCTTTGAAACATTTCCAGGGCTGGAAGGTACCTAGAGGTCATCTAATCCAATCCTGTTCTAGAAAGTGAGTTTCTGTCTTTTGACACCTCCCAGTCACATGACCATATAGCCACGCCAACAGAACCGATAGTTTAAAAAAAAATGAATCCCACCACTGAGCTACATCTATATAGAGAGAGGCTTTGGGTTTTAGGAACTCCTAGATTTGGTGATTTTCCATTTTTAATTCTGGCTTGGCTTGTACTACCTCAGAACAAAACTAGAACTCAGTTTTGGAGTTCTCCTGAACTCATGGTTTCTGTTCAAAGAGTAGGCGTCAGCCATATACAAATCTTTTCATTGTTCTGTGTTATGTGCCAAATTGCAATCTTTTCTAGATCAGAAGGCACTATACATTGATAGCCATACTTTGGTCAGCTCTTGAGTAGATCATTGTAAAATATCATATATGGTGCTGCCTTAAAGAACACCCAGAAGCTTCAAATAGTCCAAAATTCAGCAGTGCAAGACCTCAGGGAGGCCAATCTTAAGTAACCAAGCAGCCAGGATGTTAGGTAGCTGGAGCTATACTTAATTCAAATCCCATTGGGTCCTAAATAAAAGAAATGGTTTTTTTTTTTTTGCATAGAATTCCATATGTACAAATAATTTAGAACCATCCTCAGGAAAGTGCCAGATAGTGGAATCTTCCCAATTTGGTCAGAATTGGATGAAAATGAGTACCCCACTCTCTGATATTCTGCCTCTTCTTCAATATTGCAGGCAGAAAATAGTGACAAGGGCAGTTTTAGTTAGGATTTATCTTTAATTTAAGGAAAATCTACCCTGTTAAGAATCATAGGAAACAGAAAAATGTCCTCCATTCCTTCTGCAGCTAGGATTTGTCCTATAGTAGCATGGTTCCACATAGAAAGTGTCTTAATATGTTTATTCTTACCAGTTAGATGTTGTAGTTTTTTAAATGCTTTATACAAATCCTCTAGACATTCAATACACATCAAAGAAACCACAGTTTATGCTATTAAATGGTAGGATTTGAGTAAAACAAGTATATTATTTAGTACTGTTAAAGTGTCAGTTCAAAAAATCTAGATGCGTGGCACCAAACGCATGAGCAGCAGCTCACCAAAAGTAAGAAGTTTTGTTTCAAGTGACTCCATGTTTTGCAAAACTCTGTGGAATTAGTTTCCATAACAAAGTATTGGCAGTTATTTATCAGCATTTCCATGACTGAATATTCCACCTTATGAAACTGAATGCTCCATAGAATCTCAAATGATACCAGCTAGAAATATATAGAACTTTTGTTATTCCTGAGAACGAAACATCAAAGTTATCTAAAATATTAGTATGTGAAAAATAAGATTCTGAGTTCTTGTAAGTTTCTTTAATCTTGTAGTTGAGTTTATCAAGTTAACTTCCACTGAATTAAAAAATAATACTCTGCTTTTATAGTACACAATTATGCAGGAAATGTGTGACCTTGCACAAATGTTTAAAATTAAATATAATTTAAACTAAAAGTTTATAGTATCTTTAATTTCTTAATGAATACAAGAACTCTATCACCATCTCGTGAAAAATTTAGTTTAGTTTACTTTTAGTTTACTTTATTGTCATTGTACCTCGTACAACGAAATTAAATACCATCTTCAGTGTACATTATGACTATGAAAATAAACACAAACACACAATCTTCACATTCTATACATTGAATTGAAAACCCATGATATTGCATTAATATTGCACTATACAATAGAATTCAATAGAGTTGCTGCCCTGGGACAGAAGCTGTTTTTCAGCCTATTTGTCCTTGTTTTTATTATCCTGTATTGTCTGCCAGATGATAATAGTTCAAAAAAAGGGTGCCCAGGATGAGATGGATCTTTGAGAATGTTTTGAAGGCAACGGGAGCTATGAAGCTCTTCCAAAGAGGGCAAGAGGGAGAGGGCAACCAATGATCTTCTGGGCAATATTAACCCTCCGGAGCGCTGTCCTATCTGCCACTGTGCAATTGGCAAACCATACACAGGTGCAGTAAGTTAAGATACTCTCTATGGTGCAGCGGTAGAAGGTCACCAGCAGTTTTTCATTCAGTTGTTGTTTTCTGAGAAGTCTTAGGTAGTATAATCTCTGCTGGGCCCTTTTGACCAGTGCTGCAATGTGAGAACCCCAGGTCAGGTCCTCTTTTATGGTAACACCCAGAAACTTAAAACTGACCACTTGCTCCACTCGGCCTCCATTGATAAGCAAGGGCTGGATGTCTGATCTGTTCCTTCTATAATCCACTATAAGCTCCTTGGTCTTATTGGTGTTGAGGACCAAGTTATTCTCTCCACACCACAAAAGCAACCAGTCCACCTCATCTCGGTAGGCAGACTCATCCCGCCCCGGAGATGAGTCCCAACACTGTTGTATCATCTGCAAATTTAGTAATAGTATTACTAGAATGAGCGGGAATGCAGTCATGCACATAAAGAGTATAGAGTAAGGGACTCAACATGCAACCCTGTGGTGTACCAGTGTTAAGAATAAGGGCTGAAGAAGTATGATTACCTAATCTGACCCTCTGTGATTGGCCAGACAGGAAATGAATAATCCAAAGGCAGCTTGAATAAGAAAGTCCAAAATCCAGAAGTTTAGACACTAGTCTATGCGGAGGAATTTTGTTAAATGCATAACTAAAATCTACAAAAAGCATCCTCACATAACACCCACCCACCCCGCTGTTCTAGATGAGTCAGAACAGCGTGAAGAGTGATGGCGAAAGCGTCCTCTGTAGATCTATTTCTTCTATATGCAAACTGGTGTTTATCAAATGTATGCGGAAGACCAGAAATGATGTGCCAGCAGACCAATTTCTCTTTTTTTAATATAACAATATCTTATGTACCCTTGCAGAATCCCCCTTTCAATTAAGTTTTCACCCATTATCTCTGTGTCTTCTAAATAGGCTTATACCCTTAATCCTTGTACGTTTTCCCTGTTTCTCTATATCCTGTTTCTGTCCTTTGTAATTTATTTTCCTTTCCCTCTTCCCCCTCTTCTTCTCCCTTCCCTTTTTGACCCCTTCTCTCTCTAATTCTGATTATCTCTTCTGTAATCCTCTCTTCTGTTTCTTCCTAATGTTGTAATTACTTTTCAAACTATTTTTGGGGGGGTTGTTTTTTCAAATCTTAAATTTTTCATTCTCTTTCCCCCCTTTCCTTTCTTTTCCCCGCATAGAAATACATGGTTATTGAAGATGGCTTCTTCTTTGTCCCGCCCTTCTTGTTCTACAGGCATTTCTTGTTGTTTCTCATAGTTCAGGATCTCCATTTCTAAAAATTGAAATACGAAGCCAAAAGAACCTCTTCCTTCTTGTGCATCTTTTCTGTTTTTTAAGTTCCATTCTCAATTCTTCCAAGAGTGATACCATTTTGAAAACTTTTAAACAACCACCCGATTAATTTTAACCCTTTCGATCCAATAGCCAAAAATCCAAAAATCACCAAGTAATCCAAATAATCCAAAGCTGTTTCTTCTTGCTTCTTTTTTCCACTTTCTCTTCCTGGGGTTCTCTTGTTACAAAGTTTCAGTTAAAATGTATCTTTTAGGAATCTTGTTAAAGTTTCACTGTTAATTCCTTTCACTTCCAGGTGGTCTCCTCCATTTTTCCAGATCCCACCCTTTTGTTTTTTTCCTTCTTTTAAAAGTTTTTGAGAATCCAGAAATCTTTATTATCCCTTTGACATTTTATTTTCAGCTTAAATACCTGTTAATGTCAAAGTGGATTTTTTCCGGTTTCTTGCTTAAATCTCTTCGTTGTCAATATAGGGAAGAAAAGAAAAAAAAACCAAATCCTTTCCCTTTCCTCTCTCATTCGCCACTTCAAAGTCTTCTTTGGGAACAATGTTGTTCTTTATAATTCAAATTCCAGGGTACCTTATATTGTTGCTTTTTCAGTTCGACCCGGTCAGCCAAAAACTTTCTCTTATCTTCCTCCTGCACATTCTTTTCCGGTCGAGTTCTTCTTTGAGGTGGCCATTTCTGACCACCACTGCAACCACCTTCGGGAAAGGGAGTAATAGCCAGCTGGGGAGGAGAGATGCGACTCTCCTCGACCCTGCTGGCAGTCTCCCCCCTCTTCACCACCTCTATGGGGTGGCTTAGCCCTGAAACCAGCCAGCTCGGGGAGCTCCAGCGGCAAGCACAGATCGAAACTGCGCACGATCCCAGATTTCAGTCTGTCGCTGAAGAGACTCAAACCGGAACCCAGCAGACCAATATCTCAAAGCACTTCATGATTATAGAAATGAGTGCCAGTGGTCTGTAGTCGTTGAGGTTATTGATAGGGAACTTCTTTGGCAGCAGAACAATGGTGGAAGCCTTCAAACAAGATGGAATAGTGGACTGAGATAAAAGACCGATTAAAGATCCTGGTAAAGACTCCAGCCAACTGATCAGCACAGTTTTTAAGTACTCTGCCAGAGACCGTCAGGACCATCAGCCTTTCTAGGGTCCACAGCCCTCAAAATGTTCACCTCCTGTTCCATCACAATTAGGGGGAAGGGTACAATTGGCTGGTGGCTGTATTTTAGCTGTCTCTGATGTCTCCACTTCAAAGCAAACAAAGAAATGATTCAGTTCCTCTGCCAATGAAGCATCCCCCTCAGCAGGGATGACATTGGTCGGTTGATGGTTGGTTATTTGCTGAATCCCTCACCACGCCTGCCTCATGTTATTGCTATAAAAATTATCCTCAATCTTCCTCTTATAATCAGTCTTGGCCTTCCGAATATCTTTCTTCAGACTAGCTCTGGCAACACTACATCTTGCCCCATCATCGGAACTAAAAGCCTTGGTCCTGTCACACAAAGGTGCTGAACTTCCTTGGTCATCCAGGGTTTCTGATTGGGATAGATCCTAATACATTTATCCACAGTGATAGCATCTCTGCAGTGTTTGATATAGCACAGAATAGCTGCAGTGTGCTCTTCTAGGTCGGGGTAGGAAAAGATGTCCCAATTTGTGTTCTCAAAACAATCCTGAAGTTGTTGGGAAGCATCTTCTGGCCAAGATTTCACTGTCTTTATTATAGGCAGAGCCTGTCTCCTAAGAGGGATGTATGCTGGTGCTAAAAGCAGTGACGTGGTCTGATTGTCCCAAATGTGGTAATTGTATGACCTTATAACCATGCTTTGTCCAATGTGTTTGCTCCTCTAGTAACACACTTAACATGCTAATAGAATTTAGGGAGCACTGTTTTTAAATCAGTTTTATTAAAGTCCCCTGCTATGATATGCTCAGTATCAGGATACTTATTCTGCTGATTACTAACAATGTTATATAAGAATCCCAAAGCTATGGTAGTATTGGCATCAGTTGGGATATAGACTGCAGTAATCAAAATCATGCTGAATTCCCATGAAAGATATATGGGTCTACATTGAAGAGTCATATACTCCAGATCCATGGAGCAGTGGCTGTCTACAATCTTTGTATTGATACACCAGCTTTTGTTCACATAAAGGCTTAAATCTCCCCCTTTGCTCTTACCAGAATCTCTACTAATAATTATACTACTATCAAATTACCAATTTGAGATTTTTTGTTAAAACAATATATGCAATATACATTGACTATTTATGATTTGATATATATTATCAAATTATTACCAACCAGGGCTGAAACAAAAACCTATTGTTATTTTATTTTTACAGCAGGAAACACTTCAAAAAACAGAAGAAACTGAGCATTAAGCTCAGAAAAATTTCCTAGTGGCAATAATATAATATTATATAATAATTTTAATTAATTAATAATTAAACCTTTAAATAAGCTAGTTTCACTAGGTGTGTTGAGCTATAATTTTCTACAAAATTATGTCAGCTATAGTTTACATATGCTTTCTAAAGCAAGTCAAGGTTGAACTGATACCTCCTTACAAATATCCACACAGGTTCCATCCTTACTAATAATACATTTATGAACACTCTTTAACTTAGTCAGGCTCAATCTGAGAAATAAGGTTTTCATCTTATACCTACTTTCTATGGCTAAAATGTCATTTATGAAAATACTTACTTAGCATTCTTAACAGAACCAAGTGAAGTGCCATGGTTAGAAATAAGTTCAATGCACAGAAATCAAATCAGTTAAATGCTCCAAAATATGAATTCAAAAAAGTTTCCATTTTGGTCTGAAAATCTTGAACTAAAATATGACTAGTGTTAATCAGATCTACTATAAATATTACAAACAAGGAATTATCAGTTGTTTTTTAGAGTACAGCTGCTACTCTTAAGTAAGACAGTACTTGACTTAGCATTTTGTATTCAGAAAAGAAATTTATCTGCTGCCCCTATAAAAATATATATCACACCATATGTTCTGATGGAAGAGATCACCGAATAGTTAAAAGTCCCTTTTTCTAAAGAAGTTACTTTGAGTCTGCCATAGAATATTTCTGGAAGACTGAAATGTTCTGATACTTTCTCCTTTAGTTAAATCCTGTGTCAAAATTGTGTCTCTTAATTTTTTTAATGAAAAGTTTGTTCCAATAATGATTTATTTATTGCTCCTCTCCTCCCCAGTATCCCAACCATCTTTGAACTTCCTGTTTATTTTAATTACATAAAAACAAGTTGATTGAAGACAAAGCTATCACATTGAATGAACAAAGCTAAACCCTTCCTAGCCCACTTTTCTAATCAAACAAACAAACAAAACATAAGTCCATAGGGAGTCAGAACTCCATATTCTTTTCTGGGAGGATTAATACCTACTTAATCATGTAACAGTCGGAAGATGCCATGACTATAGAAATTTTTAAGGCTGTTCTTCTAAACCACAATCTTTGCTCTAGTCCTAATATATCTAGGCTAATGGTCTGCCATGTCAGTTAACAGCAAATGTCATTTATTAATTATATAGTATGCTAGTGAAATACTTCCTTTGTCATTCAGAATTTCACTGATCAAACCCATTCTTAAACTTAACAGCAATATATTTTGCTACTCTTAATACCAAACAAGTAGCAATTTATATTTGTGTCACATATTCTCAGGAACAACAAATTCTGCAACAAATTTTGCCTATTTTTTAATTTACAGAATTTTAAAATTAATTCAAATTAACTGAATTGATAAAAAAACATTTTCAAATCGATATTACTTAATATTTGGAGGCTTGATATCAGTTTTATTACTCACAGTCCTACAACCCTGCCAACCTTTAGGAAGGCCTTGAAGATTTCATTCTTCCCGAAAGTACTAGACCAATATGTTTATGTGAACTCGTGTTATTTTATTTATTTTTATCATAGTTTATTAATTTTTAATGGTGGCCAAAGTATGGATGGTGAAAGGGTAACCCTAATAACCAAAGGAAAAAAGAGAGAGAAACGAATAAATTTACCATCCTATACACCACCACCCACAAAATAATCAACAGTACTTATTATTTCTGACTTACCTCTCTACCTTTGAAAGTCACCAAAGCAGCAAGGGGTTTTGCATAAAATCTACTGTAGGAAAATCCAAGGCATCCATACATACTATTAGCTGTAAGTTTCAGCGCCTTCTGCCTGATATCATACTGCGGAAAAAAAACAACTATCATAATCAGTTAAAAATTATTTTGTCCTTTTAATTGGTTAAAGTAAGAACATCCCAGAGAATATAGAACCATATTTTAAAAATTATTAATGTCATTTCCATCCTGTTTTTATACATTTGGCATTCAAGAAAATGAGCAGCAATTTAACAAAACAAAACATTTAAACCATAGTAGCTAAATTTTACTATTTTTCAGGGTTTTTTTTAATATCCCTGGCTTAAGCAAGCTAGTTTTTTAAGAGAAAAAATATATACCACATATTTACAACGTTTAGATTAGGGTCAAATACAGGTAGTCCTAAACTTACAATGATTTGTTTAGTGACCATTCAAAGTTACAATAGCTCTAAAAAAAGTGACTTAAGACCATATTTTATACTTACGACCCTGCAGCATTCCCAAGGTTACATGATCAAAATTCAAAGGCTAGGCAACTGACTCACATTTATGACTGTTGCTATGTCCCAAGATCATATAATTGCCTTTTGTGATTGTCAGCTGGATCTCCAGCATGGGTTTCTGCAGCATGCTTGCTATCAGCTGCCATAGAAGTGAGGAGGGGGGCTTGGGCATTTGGGATAGGAAAGCGAGCTGGTATGTAGCAGTCCCATGAGAACTGGAAGGGAGGTTTGTATTCATGAATTATGCCATTGCTGAGTGGAGTTCTTTATATTCTGTCAAGGCCAACCATCCTGAGACTTGATAGAGGCCTTCCTAAATAACAATATATAGGTAGTTCTTGACTTATGACAAAATTGAGCCCAAAATTTCTGTTGCTAAGTGAGAAATTTGTTAAGTTAATTTTGCCCCAATCTATGACCTTTCTTGTCACAATTTTTAAGTGAATTGCTGCAGTTATTGCTCCAGATGCAAGAAATACCTGAAGAGTTGGATGTTGATTGGACTCTCAGTGCTGATCCTGGAGGGGAGAGATTTGGGGTAACTTTCAATGTGTAACCTTCGCACGTTTTGAATCAGATCTTGCCTTGCTTTCGCTATCATTTCAAACTTAGTAAAAAGTCTTCAACTCTTCTTTCTTGAGTTTTGCATGGAGGCAGGCCTGACAGTGACCTTCTGACAAGCAGAAGGTCACTAACTTAATAATTGCAGCAATTCACTTAACAATTGTGACAAGAAAGGTCATAGGTTGGGGCAAAATTAACTTAACAAATGTCTCACTTAGCAACAGAAATTTTGGGCTCAATTTTGTCATAAGTCAAGAACTACCTATATATTGTTGTTTAGAAAGGCCTCTGTCAAATTTTATTTTTTGTTTGCTTCTTTTTCTCTGTATCTCACATTAAAATATAGCAAGCATTTCACTGCCAATAAGCATATATAATTAATCTTCCCTGATCCAATTTTGATGGGGTTTTGGAGGGCAGAAGTAAATTTGCTCCAGTACTGATAATATATTAGATTTCTCCCAATCTGGTCTTTAGACAATTTTGACCCTCATCCCTGTGGACATTCCAGATAGCTGCATATTGTAAACCAGGTAATAAACCATTCTGGATGAGAAACAAGGACTCTCACTTCACACTTCACCAACCATTCTTCCCTTCTTGCCAGCTACTGCTGATTTTTGTTTCTTTGTGTCAATTTTATATGCCATTATGTCATCATTATACATTCTGGAGAAATCCTCTATTTTAAACTTTTTTAAAACCCTATGTTCCTTATACTATAAATCTTACCTTGAACATTATCAGATCTTCTTTCATTAAGAGTGAGGATGTTTTTCCCTGCCCTACAGCTATATGCTATTTGAAATGGTATAAAATGGAGGACTTGAAAAACAATCAAAATATAAACCTAAATTCTCAACAACTGATTTTATTGACATTATAGAATGGATACTTTTTTCTTGCTTCTTTTAATATTGCTATTTATCCAGGGATAAAATTTAATATTATATTAAAGCAAATATTCCTAATTTGCATTCAAAGCAAGAATTCAAACAAGTTGGAAAATGAAGTTAGTGATGGTTAGGGCAGGGGCCGCCAACCATCGGGCCCCGGACCGATACCGGTCCGTGGAACATTTTCTACTGGGCCACCAGTTTGCTGGGCGCCGCCATCTTGTTTTGATGAGAAAGTGCTTCCGGTGAGCTTTTCCGGTTGGAAAGTGGCGTTTGGGTCCTGAAGGAATCCTCGTGCCTTAGTTTCACCAAAGGGGGGGGCTTCGAACAAAACTAAAGCACGAGGATTCTTTCAGCACCCAAGGCAAGGCGAGCCAAGCGTCCATCCCGAAGCCGTCCTGAAGCCCAATGACAAAGGTACAAAGGAGGAGTTGAAGGTGGCGGGGAGAAGCGGGGGACGGCTGGCTGGCCGGTCGCTCGGCTCGCCTTGCCATGAATGCTGATGCTGGTACCGGGCCGCGGATCATTTTGTGATGCCGGTACCAGGCCGTGGCACAAAAAAGGTTGGGGGCCACTGGATTAGGGTACCTTTACCTGTAAGTAAAGGTCAGGATGCAAGTCTGGTTGTTTCATCAGCTGTTTCACTTGACGCCTTCGCTCAACAAGCTTCTTAATCTCTTTAGGCAAGATTCCCATTTCTAGAGATGAATCAGGTAATTCAGGAATTTCTTCTTGGTCACCATCCTGTGAAATAATAAGTTTGACATATAAATATTATCAACATACTTGGAATCTCACAAATTTTCTTGGATAAAGAGCATATAGAATAAAAATCAAAGTTAACGTCAACAGTGCACTACACTGAAAGGGACAAGATAAGATTTTTAAAAATGGAGTTGCAATTCATCTTTTTCAGAACTGCAAGCATGAAAAACCATTCCAAAATGTCAAATTCCATCACAAGCACAAATCCGGAAGCATTTTCCAAATAAAAACAAAATTAAATATATTCTTTTCTTTGAATGATGCTATCAATTTAACCAACTCTACTTTTTTTCTTGTGGAAATTGATATATATATATATATATTTGTATTATTAATATTTATATCATTTATATTAGCAAAATTCATTATACTCTTTCAGATTCTTTAACCTTAAAGGGAAAAAACTTTTTTACATCCATTTTAAAACTCTAAACTTCTTTAAAAATATTTATCAAATCAATAAATTCTAATACATCTTTTTTTTAACTTCATCTTAGTATACTTTCAGATATACTTTCAATAATATTTTACAAACTTTAGTAATTACTCAAGCATTATATATAAAGAAAAAATCTTTGATTTTGCTTTTACTGATTAAGATAGGTTCATTGTTATAGAAACGGCTAGTATATATTATGGTATAAAAGTAAAAAGTTGAGGCTATAATGTTTATTTTCTTCTACTATGCTAAAGAGTTGGAAGTCAACACCTTTTTTCTTTTTTCCCTCTACTTCACATTCTTTTTCCCATTTCTCGTCCGCTAGTTTCCTGTTATTTTCATTTTTCTTTGTATTTTATATACTGATAAACTATTTAAAAAGTTTAATACCAAATTGTCAAAAGTTTTTTCCACATCAAGAAAAATAATGGCCATTTCTGTTTGTTTGTTTTTTAAATCTTATCAACAGCAGAATATACCTAATATTGTATCTCATTCATTTTTTAAATTCATCTGATCTGGGCAAGATATATATGTTTTATTAAAAAGTCACTTATTTTCTTTGAGTGTTTTGCAGGAAAGAAGTTACAATGTAAGTTTGCTAAAGAAATACTTCCTTTGATTATTTGGGGGAGTCAAATCTTTCTAAATCAACATAAATCAATTTTGTGGGAAGTTTTTCATGCTTCTGAATTTCATTCATTACTTGATTTAAAAATTTAGCCAAAATTTCTTGAAAATTTCCTATAATATATTCTAGAAATACCATAAGATGGTACTTAAACTTCAGATTTTAATTGACTGTTTCTCTCATTTGCAATTGTAGATTGAAATATCTGAATATTAGTAGCTTGAGTTGGTAGTTACAGTATGTTGTTCGTTTGAGCTCTGAGCTTGGCAATTTGGTTGCAAACGTTTCATCCCCATTCGAGAAGACATCTCCAGTGCGCTTTAGATTGTGCTTGTCTGGGGGAGCACTGGCCTTTAAATACCTGAGTCCTAGTCTTGTGTAAGGGTTGTGTAATTGGCTGGCTGTAGTTGCTGAGTCATAGTCCTTGGCTTTAAGTAATGTATATGTGATGCAAATTAGTGCTGGTGTTGTTCAGATGTCTTCGGATGATGTCATGGTCTGGTTTTGGGCTGATTTGATCGGCTACATGTGATGTGGTCTGATTTCTTGTGATCTGTCAAGTTATAACTTTGTTTGCAGCATGGCTGTTTGCTGGTCTTTAAATGCTGCCTTTGGGATCATGCTTGATGTTGTTCTTTCATTCTAAGTGGTTGGTAGATTGGGTCGATATCAATGTATTTGTGAAAGGACCAGACTCTCTCCCCTTCAGATGATAAGAATGAACTTTTGAAAACTAGGTATTCTTTATTGAAAAGGAAGACAGCAAGTCAAATTCAAAGCAGGGTCTAATCCCCCCCCCTCTTTTCTGGGAACATAGTTGAAAAGAGATTCCCAGGAAGTATCTTTCGGAGCTGGATTTTTTTATGGCCCCTTCTCCTCTTGCTATCTCTCCAAGAGGTGAAAAGTTTGCAGACGGGGGGGGGGGGGGTGTCCAGTCCACAGTTTTAAATCAACACAAGAGTTATGATATTCATGTTACATCAAAAATGATTACTTGTACCCTCCCCCACCCCTTCTTCTTCCATTGCAGATTGGCAGATACACGGATCTGACATATTGCCCTCCTCAAAAAAATGAAAAATCCACCTGGAAGACATAAAACACGTGTTACATTTACAATTTAGGATGGTTTGTGAGAGTATTTCAGGTGAAATTTCCATGGAAATGTGGGGGCTTTTTCATGTTGTTTGGCTACCCACTCATTTTGTGAGGAGGGAAGGTGTTTCCAAGCTACTAAATATTGTGTGGATCCACGGTGGGTGCGCGAGTTAAGGATAGCTTTAATTTTAAAATGTTGTTCCCCATGTACCATAATGGGAATTGGTTTGAGTAGGCTGCAGTGAAATACTGGATGAACCTGCCTAAGTGTCTTGGGGAGTAGGACTCTACAGTAATAGGGTTGATGATTCTGGAGATGGAAAATGGGCTAATTAAATTAGGTCCCAATTTCTTAGAGGGTTGTAATGATTTTAGGAACTTTGTAAATAAATATAAGCAGTTCCCAAATTTGAACGGTTTAGGTTCACAGTGTTTTTTGTCAGCTTGGGCTTTAAAAGCTGCTCTAGCCTCATGTAAGGCTAGTCTGACCACTAGTCAAGTGGTTTGCAAATTATTTATCCACTCCTTGAGGGAGGGAATTTCAGGTTCCTTAGTAGGTAGCTCTGGCAGGGGAATTGAATTCTTGTCCTGTATCTACCTGGAATGGGGTTAAACCAGTGTGCTGTGGACCGAGTTGTTGTATGCTACTTCTGCAAAAGGAAGGTCAGTCCAATTGTCCTGTTGGTAATTAATAAAGTATCTTAAACATTGTTCTAATACGCTATTGGCTCTCTCTATCGAGCCATTAGTTTCTGGATGATTGGTTGAGGACAACCCCTGGGTGGAGCCTAATAGGTTTAAAAACGCCCACCAAAATGTGGATGTGAATTGTACAGCCCTATCTGAGATAATCCGTTGGGGAGCTCCATGGAGCTGATAAATCTGTATTAAAAACATCTTTGCTAATGCCTTGGCTGTTGGGATTTTTTGGCAGGGTATAAAATGAACCTGTTTTGAAAAAAGGTCCATTACAACCCAAATAACAGTGTTTCCTGAACTTTACAGGAACTCCACTATAAAGTCCATAGAGATCTCTATCCAGGGTGCTGAAGGTTCTGCTACCATTTGTAGAAGTCCAAGAGATTTCCCTTGTCTTCTTTTTGCAGCCGCGCAGATAGGGCAACTAGCAACATAGCTTTCAACGTCTTTTTTGAGAGATGGCCAACAAAATTGTCTTTTGATGAGGTGCAGAGTTTTTACAAACCAAAGTGTCCCGCTATTTTTGAGTCATGGCATTGTTTCATGAGGTCCATCCTCTGGCTGGCAGGGACATAAAGTTTGTTTTCTACCCAGGCTAGACCATCTTTGAGTAAGCAAATGTTTTTGTTAGCCTGGAGCCAGTCGTCCTTAAGTAGTGCCTCCTTAAATATTGAAGTCATTGCATTGTCAGTCAATAGTTCTTTCTTCTCTTGTGCTCGGGTGATTACTTTGGTAGCAAGTTGGGTTGGTTGGATCATGGGTTCTACAATTTCAATCTTTTTGCTGTTATATTGGGGTTTCCTGGAAAGGGCATCTGCCAAGAAGTTTTTTTTTCCCTGGGAGATATTTGAGAGTGAAATTAAAATGTTTAAAATATTGTGCCCACCTTACGTGTTTCGGTGAGACTCTCTGTGGATTTTTCAGGGCTTCTAGATTTTTATGATCAGTCCAGACTTCAAAGGGGATTTTGTTCCCTTCTAGGAAGTGTCTCCATGTGAAGAGCGCCCATTATACAGTGTATGCCTCTTTCTCCCATATGGCCCATCTTTGCTCAGTTTCTGTTAATTCTTGGAAGTATAAGCACATGATTACAACTGTCCATGTTCATTCTTTTGGAGGACTGCTCCTACTGCTACATCGCTAGGGTCCGCTTGGATGGCAGATGGTTGCTCTGGGTCTTGGTGTTTCAAGATTGGTTCTGCTGAGAATAGTTGTTTAATTTTTTCGAACACCACTTGGCATTCCATCGTCCAGTTAAGGGGTTGGCTTCAGTTCCCATTCTCCTTTTTTTTTCAACAAGCTCGTGATGGGAGGGTGATATTTGCAAAAGCCAAAATGAACTGACAGTAAAAGTTTGCAAAACCCAGGAAGCTTTGCAGTTGTTTGCAATTTGGGGCAGCTCCAGGGGTGAGATTCAAATTTCTTAATAACCAGTTATATGGGTGTGGCCTAATTTGTGGGTGTGGCTTGGTGGTCATGTGACTGGGGTGGGAGTGGCTTGCTGACTGGGCGTGGCTAGGTGGTCATGTGACTGGGGTTGGTGTGGCCAGGTGGCCATGTGACTGGTAAACCAAATGTAAGTGGTTCTCGCTTAATGACCAGGTCCTCACTTAATGGCCAGTTGCTTATCAAGTGTTTTTTGCAAGTTTCCAAGGCCTGGGGAGCCCTGGAGAGGGCAGGGTGAGGCCTGGGCATGTGGCCATAATGACTGGCAAACCAAATGTAAGTGGTCCTCGCTTAATGGCCAGTTGCTTGGCAAGTGTTCTAATTTACAACTGATCTCTACAGAGATACTTGGCCTGTTTTTGGTGTTTTGACAGTGACATACACATACACACACACCCTTCTAACCCTGCTATTTTTTGATTTTGTAAGGATTTCCTGCTGGAGCAGCGGGTTGGACTAGATGACCTCTGAGATCCCTTGCAGGCCAGCCCTAGATTGCTGTGCTGCTTCAAAGTCTTCTGAAGCCAGGGTTTATGTCCTTTCTTCCTCTCCTTTTCTCTCTCCCTTCCTCCCCTCCTTCCATGTATTTATTTATCCATCCATATATCTCATTTACTTTCTCCTCTCTCCCTTTCTCTTTCCCTTCCTTCCGTCCCCCTTTCTTCCTTTCACTTCCTTTCTCTCTCCCTTTTTCTTTCTTTCCCTTTTCTCTTTCTTTTCTTTCTTGTATCTTCCTTCTCTCTCACTCACTTTCTTTCTCTCTCCCCTCTCTTTTTCCCTCTCTCTTTCTGTATCCCCCTCTCTTTCTCTCTCCCTCTCCTTTCTCCCTCATTCTCTCTCTTTCTGTCCCTTCCTCCTTCCCTCTCTCCTTCTAAAGCCAGGAAGCCCACCTGAAACACACATACACACACAGCCAGGGGTGGGATTCTCCCAGTTTGGCCCTGTTCTATTGTACTATGCCTATCAGAGAATAAGCCTGCAGGCAGGGACTGTGCTTTTTAATCTTTGTGCAGGGTCTTTAAAAAATTACATGCAATCAACAGAAACAAATGAGGCAGCTTAGAAGCAAGAGGATGCTCAGAGCAACCCCATTTCTACAGTATCGTAGAATAAGAACAGCCCAGAAGAAAGGCAATAGCAGGAAGGGAAGGGAAGGGAAGGGGAGGGGAGGGGAGGGGAGGGGAGGGAAGGGAAGGGAAGGGAAGGGAAGGGAAGGGAAGGGAAGGGAAGGGAAGGAAGAAAGAAGAAACCACCCTACTGAGGGCTGCAGAATCATGCAGCCTTTAACGTTTCAGATTGGTGACCCTTCCCAGACCCAACTGGTGCTTCTTATTGTATCTACAGTACATGAGTTTCAGTCCCAAAAATGCTCCTTCTCCCCAGGAGCCCAACCTTCAATTCTGGATGAATACTTCTGCACTCTTTCACTCTTTGTTCCTCAACATCCTTCTTACATTGGATCATAAGCTATTGAACCAGATCAGAACCAAGAACAACAGTTGCAGTTATGCTGCAATGGTCATAAGTGTGAAAAATGGTCGTGTCACTTTTTTCAGTGCCATTGTAACTTTGAATGGTCACTAAATGAACTGTTGTAAGTCAAGGATTACTTGTACAAAAATACAGAAAGCTTCTTTGCTTGCAAAAAGCTGCCCTAAATACCAATCATTAGATTAAAAAGACCTGCAAGCCAGAGTTACAAATCAGGCAGGGTGCCAGAGCAGCTTGAGGAATGAAAATAGTTAAAATGCAGTGATAACTATCAAACAAACAACTCTTGCTCATAAAGTGAAACCCTTTAGCAGAGAGGTCATTTAAGCTCTCCAGGAAAAGCAGACCCAGGAAAAGCAATCCTTAGATCTATTTGCACAATTTAAAAATACCAGCCGCTCTCACTCACTTCACAAGGTATCCTAAGGAAATCATCCAGATTTAAGGAAAGGTCACATGCCCCCCAGAAAGGCAGTTAAAAAAAATCAGTGCCAAGCTTGCATCCTGCCTCTTGGAAGTATACCCTAAAAGGACAGTGCCAGATAGTATTAAAGCAGTGAAGGAAGACCCCCCCAAACAGAAAAAGAAACCATGAGGCAAGAAAAAAATCAAACACAATACAAATAATTAAATCACAACAGTTGCTGTTGCTTGTTGAAGCTGAATAGGGAAAATTATCCCATCAATAAACATAGGATTAAACTTCACCAAGCACAGAATTAAGCTTCACTAAAAACCAGTTTTAGACCAAAACTCAGAAAGGGTATGTAAACTCACGTTTGAATGTCAATCCTTCTAGCTAGCTAAGAAGCCTTGCTGAATGTCACTGATCTTGGTTCCCTGTCATTAAAAGCTTTGCTTCATTATTCAATGATTTCTTCAAAGTGCTGATTGTCCTGGGAAGTATTTCCTCCCAACAGCAGTGTAAAAATCTTAAAACAACCCTTCCCCTTTAAGAAGCCTCACACGCTCCAGAGACAGCAAGTCTAAGCTGTCTGCCAAGAATGTAATAAGGTGGAAAAAAACAAACAGAGATTTCCTTCTAACTACCGGTTCTCCGAACTGCTTAGAAAATTAACAAGGGGTTCTATAGAACCAGATAGAACCGGTAGAAGCCCACCCCTGGGCGGCTCCCAATCGACGACAGCTTTTACTTTTTGTGGGTCCATCTCTATTCCCTTGTGGAATATTCTGTATCCCAGGTAATCATTTTTTTCTTGATGGAACTCACATTTAGAGAGTTTTGCATATAGTTTGGCATTTTGGAGTTTTATGAGAACTACTTGGAATAACTTTATGTGCTCTTCTTTTGTTTCGATGTAGATTAAAATGTCATCCAAATAAACTGTATAAAAAAATCATGGAGCACCTCATTAATTAGTTGCATGAACACAGCAGGTGCTCCTTGTAGTCCAAAAGGGAGCACTTTAAATTGGTAGCATCCCAGTGGGGTGTTAAAAGCCATCTTCCACTCATCTCCTTCCCTTATTCTGATGCGGTAGTATGCCTCTCATAGATCTAACTTTGAAAAAAAAATCCTTCAGAAAGGTGAGCATGTCCTTCATGAGGGTGAGTAGGTAAATATTTTCCATGCTGATGGTATTTAAATTACGGAAATCACTGCAGAGGTGTAGGGTGCCAACTTTCTTTTTGCAGAATAATACTGAGCTGCAGTCGGGTAGATTCAATGAAACCCCGTTTTAGATTTTTATTGATAAATTCTCTAAGTTCATTTAGTTCTCTGGGCACATGCAGTACATTTTTGGTTTGGGAAGCTTAGCCCCCAGCAGGATTTCAATGGCATAGTCCATGACACGATGAGGCGGGAGTTCATCAGAAACTTCTTCACTAAATACTTCGGCCAAATCCCGGTATTCTTTGGGGGATGTTAATGGGTTCAGCAGGCTGGCCGGCCATGGCTGTTTCTCGGTTCTCATTTCTTTCCTTCCCCCTCTCTGTAATGTTTGCAAATGCTATATGTTTTTGGAAATGTACGGCTCCTCTCTTCCAGTTTATTTTTGGATTCCATTTCCATAGCCATGTTGAGTCCTAAGACTAGTGGTCCTTCCATTCCCGGGACTACAATGAACATGAGCGTCTCGCTATGGTTCCCCAGTTCTATTAGCAATGGCTCTGTGGCAAAACTGGCTGGCTCCCCCCCCCCCAGCTATAGTCCCGTCTAATTGGCAGAGAGCGATGGGGTTTTCCATTCTCCTTAGGTGGATGCCCAATTTCCCAACTAGGGTGGGGTTGATTAGTATAGTGGTATAGTAACTCACAAATTGCTACATCTCGTTTTTAAAAATAGATTTGGTACCATATCAAAGAGATGGAATTGTTACTTTTTCTCCTCCTTCACCTCACCTACTCTCTTCCCTTCCATTAACAGTAGCAGCAATGGAACTTGAACTTTTATTGTCTCATTACTGTTCTGCTCTTCACATCTCATAGGATTTTTTTTAAAGCCAACTGAGCAAGATCAGAACACATAAAAAGAAAAGAAAAAAAGCTGCATTTTGTCCAGAGCCATGGAAAAAAAATCCCAAAATGCATGCTTTGGTACCAATGCGCAGAATACTCAGAACAGCTATTTCAAGCTTGTAACATTTGTAGTTCAGGACATTTTAGCATAAGACTATTATGTACAAACTCAGCCCACTGTTAATAAAATAGTCTTAGGTAAATAAATTCTGTTGCTAATGATCAAAATATTTTCTATAAATTTGTTCTTAATGAATTAATTTTCCTATTATTTTTACAGCTGCATTGGTAATATGCATTGAGATTAACCCTTGGTGACTGACAAATTAATTAAGATGTTTATTCACAGAAAATAGCTAATTTTAAAATTGAAAAAGTCATGAGTGTAGAATTACCTACAGAGAAAATTATCACTTTACCATACCTTCAAAAAAGCAAGAAAGTGAAAGAAAAATAGGAGTGAGAAGAAAAATGTAAGGAAGATTTAATGAATAAAATAAAAGCAATTATTTCTAAAGAACCTGGGGAATTTGTGGAAAAAATGTTAAAAAATAAAGTCAGAAAAGTTAATGTTATTGAAGAAAAACTGAAACAGGCTAAAGGAAAGTGGGCAATGTGTGGGAAGTTGAAAGAAAATTAGAGAAATACAAGTGAAAATACAGGAACATCAAATATAGAATATAGATATTAAATATAAGGATGAATATTAAAAGGAGAAAAGGAGACTTTAATAATTATTAGTACCATACACAATAATAAATGGAGATCAATGCATTCTCAATCCCATATCATTTATTTTACCATCACCAATTAAAATATATTAAGGTATTAACACACCTCTGTTTTTTTGTGCACACTGAAAGACATTCTGTGAACTGTTGTAAAACAGATGTTAAACTCTTGGATAATTGAAGGGTATAAACTATTGAAGTCAAGAAGCAAAATGAACTTGTCATAAAAACCTGAAACAAGAGACAAATTTCTATTATAATATGTAACTCTACAGAAATGTCAAATGATAAAATTTCTTGCTATATGCCCTGCTCTGATAATTTTATTAAGATTCTTCAAAGCATGGGTGTTCAAGTCTTTTGTCTTGCCTGAGCCACACTGAGTGAAGAATTGTGAGGTTTTACGCCACACATAAAATATATAGTTTTATAATATAAAATCAGATAATAATGTTAAAAGTGTATGATTGTATAGTGTCACATTACTAATTATTCAGGACCCTAAGGGATATGCCTGCTTTAAAGTGAAAAAAAGATTGGTAAAGACTACCAGAATACAGCATTCAGATTCTTCAGAATGGCACCAAATGTGAAATGTAAGAATGAAAAATCTGATTTTGGGGGGGAAATCTGTGTACACAAACACTAATACAGGGGTATCAAACTCAAGGCCCGAGGGCTGGATCCGGTCCACGGGGTGCTTAGATCTGGCCTGCAGGGCTGCCAGGAAACAGTGAAGGACTGGCATAAAGCCCTCCTGAGCTCCATTTTCTCTGGCAGAGCGCTTGGGCCACCACAGGAACCCCTGACATGAGTGGTGTCACTGATCACGCTTACCTGCCCCCCCAAAGGTCAAACACAACAACCCTGATGAAATCAAGTTTGACATCCATGTACTAATACATTTGAAAGATATAAGAAACCACTTTAAACAGCCTAATACATATTATTAAATAAATAAAACATATGAGTAATATAACACTATGCAAGACCCTTTATTATTTGATCTAATGTTCATACTTACCAACTTTTGGTTCCAAAACTAAACCTCCAGAATATGCTGCCTTCTTTCGTCCTAACTTTGATTTATTCTGATCATTTTCCAAATCTTCATCTTCTTCCAACTTATGAGGCATAAGAACAGGACAAAATGTAAACTCTAATTCAAGCTAAATACATTGAAGGAAATATTTTTAAAGGGATTATTTGGCTAATAAAGGTCTATATGACAATATGGGATGGATTGATTGGATTAATTATGTATTTCCACGTTAACTTATTCAGACTATTTTAAAAATTCTAGAAACCTTGGCTTCCCACAATTGCACACCAAAGACATTGATTAAATGGGTTCAGGAAAGATGATACAGCAATCTATAGAGGTAACCGACATATGATGAGCTCAAACAAGTGCATACCAATGTTCAAAGACTGAGTCTGAATTAATACTTATTAAATGGTTGACTTAATTATCAAGAACTTCTGATTAGCTTTCAGCAAATGAAAACTATCTGAGAAAAAATACTTACATGCTTCTGCTTTTTGAAGACTTGTTTATCAGGCACAATATAATCTTTTTCATAAAATGCATGAAGAAGCAAGTATTCATTGCGCTCAGCTCGTCCACCCATCAGTGTCCTGGACTGGAAAAAAAATAAAAACAGAAAAAAGAGCCATGTGAGGTAATTTAAAACACAGGTTAAAATTTCAAAAATGGTATTACTTCATCTGTATTTCAAGTGTCTAAATTGCCATTTTGTTTCTATTCTTTTCAGTAAAACAAAGAAAGTAACAACATATTAATCTGGCTCAATCAACAAACCTACATTAAAAATGTCCTTTAGTATGAGAAATGCACTGTAATACTCAAACTATTCTAATTTATTTGTATCTATTCTACTACAAATTAACTACTTTTTATAAATGAGACTATACATCCAACTGAATAATATTTAATAATTGAAATGACTGAATAATTAAAAAACAAAAGGCTTACCATAACATTGCCAGCAATATTTGTAATTTGTAATGCTAGTGGAAGAACATTCAGTTCATACATAATTTGTAAAATGTACTTAGAATCAATCCATGTGTTTTCTAACATGTAAAGTAAATGATGAGAATCACTACAATAAAGGGCGGGGGGGAGACAGAGAGACAGAGACAATTTTAATAAATTCAGATTATTTGTGAATGTACAAAAACCAAAATTGCTGGTTAAAATCTAATGAAAGCCCAATTTAAAAAAAATTAATATCACTTTCAACCACCTGAAGGAATACTTAATTCTCTTAATTTAATCCCTAAACAAGGAAAATGTTATTCAGAAAATGTCTGCAAAGTCATCTGAACAAAAGTATTACTATTTCCCAACATAAATTTGAACATAATCAAGATGCAAACATATTCTCCTTACTTTTTTATATACAAGTTTGTCAACAAAAAAATACAAATTTTAAGTTAACATTAAGAAAAACAAAGAAAAATAATACAGGTAGAAAATTGAAAATAAAATAAAATAGATAGGAAACAAGAAAAAAGCAAAACATACATTAAGTGATTTTCAATATAATGCACTTATATTTTATCCTCTTTCTCTAAGGTTAAAAGTTTCCCTCTTTCCATAATTAACCCTTTCTAATAATCAAATCCATAAATCACAAGTGCAATTTTTTAGCAAAAAGTTAAAAAAAAATCTTCTTACTTTTATGTAAGACTGTTATTAGTGCTAATAGAGATATTCCTACTTCCAAGAAACAAGAATTTTTAAAAGGCTCTTTTGAACCAATGGAAGCTATAGTCAAGTTTTATGGAAATGTGTAAAGAGTTATTTTTCAGGAGAATATCTTAATTCTGAGTAATTTGACATTCTCCTCCAGTAACTACTTCCCTCAGGACTGCCCTCACCAATACGGCTTTAAACCTGCCTCCAATGACATTAATGGGCAATCAATTATTAACTCCAGTCAGTTTTTCTCTTTTTCTGTATCTCTAAGACATTCATATACCACAGGGAAACTGCTAGAGACCAGAACATCTCTTAGAGCAAACTGGCAGCCCGTGAACTGGATGAATCATGTGCAGGCCATGCCCACCCCAGCTCTGCAAAGGCAAAAAACATCTTGATAGGTCACATGACATGATCAAGTTTGACACCCGTGTCTTAGAAGGTTCCTCATATCTGCTAATGCTTTGCCTTTTAAGCCAATGATTGTTTAATCCACTGCTTACAGCTGGGTGATATATGATAATTAATATCCAGAGCAGGGGAAATTAATTTTCCCAAGGGGCCATATGAGAAACTGGATTGTTCTAGAGTAGGGGTGTCAACCTGCAGCCCGCAGGACAGATGCATCATGTGCTGGCCATGGCCATGCCCAGTTTAGCAAAAGAGGAAAAAAAAATCAAGATATGTCAAGTGACAATATCCCTGTTGTAGAGGGAAGGTGCCGCCACCACCACTACCCTTTGGTTTGGACAGAGACAGTCAAAGGGCCAGATGTGGTCTGCCGGCCATAAAATGCCCAGGTCTGATCCAGACTCATACCTGTACATATTTCGGACCTCTTCAGCTGGAATTGCTACTCTTTCTGTTTTTAAAATCTGACTGACAAGTTCAGACAAATGGTAACTTTTACAATGAATCAACTCTTTTGCTGAAATTTCTATATCACCAACCATTCGACCGCAAGTTGCATTCTTCTCAGCAAATCCACTACGACCCTTGACAAAGAAGGAATATATAGATTAAGAACTTTTTCCAAGTGATATTTCATCTGAGCCAGTTGCCACAGTTTACATAAATTACAAATGATTCAATAGGTCAAAGTTGTCAAACTCAGGGCCCATGGGCCGGATGCATCACATGTTGGCTACACTCACACCCAGTTTAGTGACAGGAGAAAAGTCCCAATACAACACGGGATGCCGCCATGATGACATGAGTTTGACACTCCTGCTCTAGGTCGATAAATTATTTGAATTGTCATCTGTCACAGCACTGAAGAGAAAAACATATGGTTTTCAAACAACTATAATTTATGTGTTTGGTTCCATAGTTCAAGAGGAAGCATTTCTATCAAATCCCACAGTTCCATATTATCTTTCATGAAATAAAATATATTTACTATGAGTAATCTTATTTAATAAATATTTCTCTGCTCCAAGAATTCAAGCATTCCAATAAGCACTGAATTATTCACAACTCAAATATTATAATCATCCTTTGCAGTCAACTGGTGCATCACAAATGAAATCGTACAACTTTGCTTATTGAACATTAGGAAAAAATGCTACTGTTACTTTTAAGCTGGGGCACAGCCACATACAGGTAGTCCTCAACCTACGGCCACAACTGATCCAAAAATTTCTGCTGCAAAGTGAGACAATTTTAAGTGAGGTTTGCTCCATTTTATGACCTTTTTTGCCCTAGTTGTTAAGTGGATCACTGCAATTGTTAAGTTAATAACACAGTTACTAAGTGAATGTAGCTCCCCTATTGACTTTGTCAGAAGGTTTCAAAAGGTGATCTTATTACCCAGGACACTGCAACTGTCATAATCATTAATGAGTTGCAAAGCGCCTGAATTATGAACACATAAGCATGGGGATACTGCAATGGTCATAAGTGTGAAAAATGGTCATAAGTCACTTTTTCAGTGTTGTAACTTTGAATGGTCACTAAATGAACTGTTGTAAGTCAAAGAATACCTGTGTAGTTTCATTTCTTCAGACCAAGAACTACTACTGCAGTCAACAAAACATTTATGTACTTGCCTTTGATACCTTATCTTTGATTTACAGCAGGTCACTTACTAACCATTCAAAGTTACAACAGACACCTTTAAAATGCTTATGACCCAGTCCTGAATTTACGTCCATTGCAGCAGCTCTGCTCTGCAGTCATTCACTCTTTATGACCAACCACTCCTACAACCTATTCTCCCCACAAGGTCCCCAAAGGCACTGGGTCTGCTCTGAAACTCTACCAGGTTCACACGTTGCTCCTACCCCGCAGTTTTCCCATCATCAATCACTCAACTTTCATAGATCTTGAGAGCTGAGGAGGTTGGGATAGAAAAGGAAGACACTCCATTGCTGGGTCACATCACACAATCCCACAAGATGCCGTTCTTTTCTGAGTGAAAAATAACACTGGTGAAGCTTTTGGTTTTACTTTCATCACTGCAAGCTAGCCTTAGCTATCCCAGCATTAATGACAAAAGAAAAGCCAGGAGGATTTCTTCTCCACACTAGAGTTAGGCTTAGCTTTCTCAGCTTTAGATGAACTAGCTTTATGCTGCTGCAACTAATGCTGAGGGAGCTAATCATAGTCCTAGTAAGAAGAATCCCCCTGGTTTTCCTTTTATTATTAAAACTGGGGAAGCTAAGGCTAACTCTAGCAAGGAGAAGAAATCCTCGCAGTTTCCTTTCATCACTAATGCTGGGGAAGCTAAGGCTAGCCTCTAGCAAAGAAAGGAAACCTGGGAGGGTTCCTTCTCTCTAGGGCTAGCTTAGCTCTCCCAATTTTAGCTATGCTAGAGCTAGTATCTGGCTAATTCTGGGGGAACTTAGACTGGCATCTAGCATTGCTAGATAAAAGGAAAACTGACAGCTTCACCAGTGTTACTTTTTGCTCAGAAAATGACAGCTGCTTGTGGGATTGTGGCATGTGGTGTAGCAACGGAGTGGCCTATCCTCCTTCCCTACCCCGACCTTCTAAGCTCTGGAGATCTTCGAAAAGCTAAATGTATGCTTGTAATGGGATTGGAAAGGAGAGCCAAGTCGCTATGGGGACCCCGAAGAGGTGGAAAGAGGAGCATGCGATATCTCAAGAGATGGGAGGAGGCCTTGGGAGGTCTGAGGCAGGTGGTCCTGTGCCACTCTTGGGGCATCTTATGGTCCATTTAATAACCTGTGTGTTTATTTAATGAATGCATTGGGGAGAGCAGGAACAGGAGGTCATTAAGTTAAGTGATTTATTCAATTTATTTGTTAAATTTATTTGCCACTGAGGGACTAGTCTAGTTGACTTACAATAATAAAAAGGAAAAAAATTAAAGGAATGTAAACAGAACAAAAGTACAATAATAGAAGCTATAAAATGAATAATGAAAAATAAACACAATGAAAATACATCAATGATGTTCACTTAACAGCTCCCAACTATGAATTATAATGGCAGGTTCTATTACTGCCTCAACTGAAGAACTATCTGTATAGCAAGATACAAATTATATACACTTTTTTAATTGAACAGGGAATAGTGGCAGATCACTTCTTTCCTCTATCACATTCCCCAGTCCCACTTCAAAAGATTTAGGGAAAGTCTGATACACATTTGGAAGATAACCAAAAATTCTAAGGAGAAATAAAGCAAGGTAGCATTAGTGGTATATCTGCTTCCATTACATTAGAAATACAAGTGGTGCTCTTTCAACAGCCAGTCACTCAGGAACCGTTCAAGCATGATGGAAATGAACAAGTGATAGTTACTATTGGCCAACAGAATTCTGGCTGTCACAGCATACCCATGATCAAGTCATGTGATCATGATCCTTGGCACCCAGCTCATGATTAAGACATTGCAATGAGCCAAACTCATGTGATTGCAATTTCCAACATATCCTGTCAATTTCCCACAAGCAAAGTCAGTGGTGAAGCTGGCAGGAAGTTTTATGTTGTACTTACGTGAAGTCCATGGTTAACAAGGCAATCAACACTGCCAGCATTGCTGTTGCTAAGTGGAATGATCACGACATCATGCTTGTGACTTTACTTAGTAACGGTGATATAATACAGCAGCTAAAATAACTCATTTTTAATCATGTAAAGCAGTTTAGATGTAAGTAGCATTTTACCCCAAGTTTTGGCATGTTTGATCTCCTTAGTCGACCTATCTTGGACCAATGAGGAACTTTGCAGAAATTAATTCTCTGGAGGAGAAGCTCTAGGTCAAAACCATAAATATTATGACCCTGAAAAAGAATGAATGAATGAATGAATAATTCTGCCTAGAATAACAACTGCCCAGAATAATTTGCTCTATATACTTAGTTCAAAAATATACAGATATTAAGTGTCTGTACTATTTGAAGGCGTGCTTCAAAAAGAACAGAATTAGTGTTTATGTAGCATAGTGTATCATTCTCTCTAAAATCAATTCTTCCTTACCAAAAACACTTTATATTCAGCAATAAAATAGTGGAATTTTACTAACAAAACAAGGGAAGGATGCATTGACTTTTGGAATTTTTTTCAATAGTTTCATTCAGGGTCAAGGAGAAAGAAGGTGATGGCACTCTTAGAATGGAAGACTTAACAACATTACAAACTATTACCTAACTAGTTCTTCCATAGTGATCCATGCAGTCCCTGGTTCTATTTTCAATCTCTCTCTCTCTCTCTCTCCTCTAATTCCCTCTTTCACTCATCCTTCTGGATAATGCAGCAGGGAGTAAGCTTATCTGAAGTGGAGCTTCTTACCTGCTTGATTGTTGAGTGATACAGGATAAAAACTGGATCATTTAAAAAGTAGCTATCTCATCTATATATTCATTCACATGGACTCTGCCTAAAATTAGCAGGGTAATAGACATAAGTCTATTAGTCTAAATCCCCATAATTATAGTGAGATGGGAAGACAGTGCTGGTGATTGTTCCTTCTCTACAGTGTAATCTCCTTTCATTCACCAGCTAGAATATTTTCTCTAAAATATTTCTCCATATTTTGAGAAATCCAGCCACTGAAAACTGGGAAAAGATCATTACAGAAACTGTTACTTACCACAATAACATCTGGATCAATTTTATGAATCTTTGCCAGAAGAAAACCCAATAGTGTTCTTTCTGTTGTGGCAATTTCTATTTTACCATTCTAAACAAAATTAACAAAAACTATTACTACTCCAGAAATTAAAATGATTTTTAAAAATGTATTTACTTTCACCCTATACTTACCTTCTAGAAGTAGTATAAGTAAAGCATAGATAACTAAATCCAGGCATCCATACTAGATTGAACACTTAATATGCAAAGTCCTAACTCCAATTTATTTATTTATTGGATATATACTTTTGTTTCTGGTTATTTAAATAATATATAATACAAAATGCAGGTAAAACAATGACATAACCAAAATAAAGATAAATGTCAAACTTCAAATAATAAATAAACCAATAAATAAATAAACAAACAATTAAAATGAACAAAAATGGCAAGATGCACTTTTTCCAACATGCTAAATACTGGAAGAGTGGGGGAACAAGTATCAGGAGATTCTAGCCTAGTTTTAATTATAGAAGTTCACAAGGTTATTTTTATCCAGACCTTCTCGGTCATCCCAACCTACCTCACAGGGTTGTTGTGGGAAGAAACAGAAGGATCAAATGCTATGTATATCACTAAGTGCTCGAATGAAAGTGGGATATTAAAAACAAACAAAATAGTTCCACAGATTAAACATAAAGTTTTTCCTGGTCAGTATAATTTAAATCAGGGGTCCCCAACCTGTGGGCCATGGTCACTGGGTGACATGAATGACTGGCCAGTGCACGTGCGTGTGTGCATGTGGACATGCTCCATTTGCACTAGCATTGCTGCGAGTGCCACGCAGGACCTACCATTGCAGCATTGCTGTGAGGTTCTGGTACAAATTCTGGTCTCTTGACAGCAACCCAATATAGAGAACACTGCAATAATTAGGGTGGGATATAACCAAGGCATGTATAACTATCACTATGGTTGACCGGTTCAAGAACAGCTGTTCTTGTCCCACTCACTGTAATTGTGTAATAACCTTGTGCTCAAGGAAGCATTAAACATATTATTTACTTAGGAAATTTATATGCCACCATCTTAAGCAAATAACTCTGGATGGCCTATACACGAAACCAATAAAGATGGCATAAATAACAAATGCAACAAACTTAATAAGAACACAAAATATGAAAGCCAATGCATTCTCAATCACACATTCATCATTAGGCTCCAAGAACAACCTGCCCTAATGCCTATGTGAAAAACCAGGTATTTTCAGTCTTCTGGAAGACCAACAAGGTTGCCACCATCTGACTCTCTGATGGGAAACTGTTCTATAGGGCAGGACATGCAGTGGAGAACGTACATCTGAGCCCCACAAGATGGCATTATTTCAGTGATGGGACTGATTTCTCTTAAGCAAGGGGCCAATCCTAGACTAGATGTTTTAAACAGGCAAAAAAGGCAAAAGTAGGATAAACAAGTAGCACTCTCGTTTCTCTGTAAATTCTGTGCACATCTTCAAGATCTATAAGTTAGAAGGAATCTATATGAAACTAACAGCTACTGAGGTTGCATCCACAGAGAAAGTCATTCATAGAAGTCAAAGTCATAAAGAAGGGTCTTAAATAAGCCTAATAAAGGGCCCATTCTGTATTCAATCTAATTATCAAGAAAAGTCTTCCATGTGCAACTGGAATCCAACTATCTGCCCATCTGCTTCATTGCTCTCAGTGCTATTGTAAACCAAACAATAATTTCAACATTATCAAGAAAAAAAAAGAATATTAGGATCGTCCAATATTAGATGCATGGATGGAATGGGAGATGCCAGATGTTCAAGCTGACTTTAGAGAAAGCCAAACATACAACATTATTGCTGATGATATGGAAACACTGGAAAAAAACAACAAGGAATGCCAAAAACAATATCTAACTTCATTGATTAAAGAAACACTTTCAACTGAATTGATTATTTCAAGTTGTGGAATGTGCTTAGGAAAATGGAAGTCCCAGAATCTGTGGTAAAACCTACACTTTCATTTCGTAAATTATAAGTTAACGGTATCCGCAGCATACAAAGAAAATACTGTATGTACAAAATGTTTTATAGATGGTATTTAGCTCCAATGAGATTGACAACAATTTATCCCAAAATGAGTCCCAAATGTTGGAAATGTAAAAAAGTTGATGGTACAGTTTATCACGTGGTGGTTATGCCCCGAGACCAGGATATACTGGATCAAAATCAAAAATTGGTTACAAGAGATCACTGAATATCAGATTGAGCTCAGACCAGAAACCTTCCTCTAAGGAATCATCAAAGATAATTACCAAAAGATACCTATTGCTACACATTTCAACAACCACCAGAATAGCCTTTGCGCAGGTATGGAAACCCCCAAATACTCCTAATGAAGAACTAATAATACATAAAGTAACAGAAAGTGCTGAGATGAATATATTAATAATGAAATTGAAAGAAAAAGATGACTCTGAATTCTTAATTTGGAACAATTGGTATAAATGGCAAACAAACAGAACTAAGAAGTTAGACAAAAAGTATATCCGAAATAACCCTTAAGAAAGTAAAACAAAATTTTATAAACTATATAAAGATATAAGAATAGTAATCATAGTTAAAGCTATTTAATATTAGACAAATGTAATATAATGTATTATGGTATTTAAACCAAAAACCTGTATAGATGCCAAGAACGCTGTTGATACCATGATGCTTTAAGATGTAACAAAAGAAATTCAATAAAAATATATATTAAAAAAAGAAAAGAACTAACCATCTGCAGATCAGACAGTCAATTCAGAGTGGTATGTTGTCTCCCTGCTTGATTGTGTGGCCTATAATATACATCTATGGCCATATCGTTCTTTTTCATTTTATATTGACCCATATATATTCTAGGAAGTTTTCATGCATTTCAGTAGCAATATAGTGGGGTAATCTTCCCAAGATGGTTCCAATGACAGCTGCCTCGGTGAAATGCTAATGGTTTCTTTATTCCTTATTATCTGCAATTCACTATGGATTTCATACTCACAAGACCATCTGCTAAGAATTAGGCAATGTTTCCTTAAGGAGCAGCTTTATGATTCCCCACCCCCACCTGTCTTTGCAAATGCAGAGGAGATTCTAATTCCCCAGTGCTATGGATTAAAACAAACAAAGGTGGAAAGCAGCAATGTCAAAAAAAGGAGATGAGGTAAACGAATGGGAATTTTAAACAGACTAAGGAATAGGGGGGAAAAATCACCTCTCCCTTCAATCTTTCTGACTAATTTACGCTCACTTGCTAACAAGATGGATGAAATTCATCTCTTAAATAGATGGAATTCTGATTTCTATAATTCTGCAGTTTTACTGAAACCTGGCTTAATCCACAAATTCATGGGGACAACACCATATACATCCCAGGATTTCAGACATTTAGATCAACAGAATTGGAGAGACAACAGATAAAACAAAGGGTGGAGGATGTTTATATATGAACAACAGCTGGTCTCAGGATATAACTATAATATATAAGTTCTGTAATGAAAACGTAGTCTTTACACATCAGCTGCAAGCCATTTTACTCTCCAGCGTGTTTTCCTCATTTCTCCTAATAGCTTCCTCCACAGCCTGTGTAAACAAGACATTACAAACTCTTGCTGATCAAATTATGGAGGCTGAAGCCAAACACCCAGGTTCCCTTCCCATCATTTTAGGAGATTTCAATCAAGCAAATTTAAGGAAAAAGCTCTCAAAATATTTCCAGCATGTAAATTGTCCCACCAGAGGCAAAAAATACTTTAGACCACTGCTACACAACAGTAAAAGATGCTTACAGGTCTTTACCATGAGCAGCTGTGGGACACTCTGACCACTGCATGATTCACCTTGTACCTGCCTAAAGACAAAGACTTAAAACCATGAAACCAACAATTAAATCAGTGAAGACTTGGTCAGGTGAGGCAAAGCTGAAGCTCCAGGCCTGCCTTGATTGCATTTATTGGAATGTTTTTGAAGATACCTCTGCAGACCTAGATGAGCTCACAGATACTGTATGTCAGCTTCTGCAAAGACTTATGTGTACCAACAAGGAACCTGCAAATATATAGTAACAGTAAACCTTGGTTCACAGCTAAACTTAAGCAGCTACATCATTCCAAAGAGGAAGCCTACAGAAAAGGTAATAGAATGCTATACAACCAGGCCAGACACATATTAACAAGAGAGATCAGAGCAGCAAAAAGAAGCTACTCTGAAAAGTTAAGGAATCAGTTCTCAACGAATGAACCAGAAAACATGTGGAAAACTCTTAAAAACATCACTGGCTTCAGCAAACCTCCTTCCCAGGCAGAAGGAAATCAACAACTAGCAGATGACCTGAATGTGTTTTACTGCAGGTTTGAAAAGAAACTACAGCCACCTATCTCCACAACCCACATCTCAAACACACCAACAACAGCCAAGCCTCCTACAACTGGCCCCAATCCATTGGGTTCACAACCTCTGGTGATCACAGAAAAAGAAGTGCAAGATCTATTTCACAGACAAAAGCCAGGAAAAGCATCAGGGCCAGACAAGATAACTCCTTCTTGCTTAAAAATTTGTGCTGACCAATTGGCCCCCATCTTCGCCCAAATCTTCAATAGATCACTAGAGATGTGCTGTGTTCCTTCCTGCTTCAAACACTCTACCATCATCCCAGTGCCAAAGAAACCCTCCATCAAGGAACTTAAATGACCAGAGACCAGTTGCTCTAACATCTGTAGTTATGAAAATCTTTGAAAGGCTTGTGCTGTCCCACCTGAAAACCATCACGGATCCGCTGTTAGATCCCATGGAGTTTGCATACCAAGCAAATAGATCTGACAGATGATGCTGTTAACATGGCTCTGCATTACATCCTACAACACCTTGAATATCCAAATACCTACGCAAGGATCCTCTTTGTAGACTTCAGTTCAGCATTCAATACCATCATTCTAAGTAAATTAAACCAACTAGAGGTACCTGAATACACTTTTAAGTGGATCATAAGCTTCCTAACAGACAGGAAGCAGCAGGTGAAGCTAGGCAGAATCACATCCTAAACCTGTACAATCAGCACAGCCCACCCCACAAAGGCTGTGTGCTTTCTCCACTTCTCTTCTCCCTATATACCAATGACTGCATCTCAAATGATCCATCTGTTAAATATTGAAGTTTGCTGATGACACAACAGTGATTGGTCTCATTAGAGACAACAATGAATCCGCATACAGACAGGAGGTTATACAACTTGCCTCGTTGTATAACCAGAACAATCTGGAACTGAACACACTCAAAACCGTAGAAATGGTGGTAGAGTTTAGAAGAAACCCTCCCATACTACCACCTCTTACAATACTAGACAACATCGTATCAACAGAAGAGACCTTCAAATTTCTAGGTTCTACTATATCACAAGACCTAAAATGGACACCTAACATCAAAAACATCATCAAAAAAGCATAACAAAGAATGTTCTTTCTGCACCAACTCAGAAAGCTCAAAATGCCCAAGAACCTGCTGATACAGTTCTACAGAGGAATTATTGAGTCTATCATCTGCACCTCTATAACTGTCTGATTTGGTCTGCAACCCAACAGGACAGACACAGACTTCAGAGGATAATTAGGATTGCAGAAAAAACAATTACTACCAACCTGCCTTCAATCGAGGACCTGTATACTGCACGAGTCAAAAAAAGGGCTGTGAAAATATTTACAGACCCCTCACATCCTGATATATACTGCTTCAACTCCTTCCCTCAAAACGCTATAGGGCACTGCACACCAGAACAACTAGACACAAGAACAGATTTTTCCCGAAAGCCATCACTCTGCTAAACAAATAATTCCAACACTGTCCAACTATTTACAAAGTCTGCACTACTATTACTGTTAATCTTCTCATCACTCCTTATGACCCATCCCCTCCCACTTGTGATTGTAGGACTGTAACTCTGTTGCTTGTATCCTTATGATTTATATTGACTGTTTCCTAGTATGATATGATTGCTGGTTGTACTCTATGACTATCATTAAGTGTTGTACATTATGATTACTGATTCTTAACTAATGTATCTTTTCTTTTATGTATACTGAGAGTATTTACACCAAGACAAATACCTTGTGTGACCAATCACACTTAGCCAATAAAGCCAATATTCTATTCTATTCTGTCTTTTAAATACAGTGCAACTCTACCTCCTTTTTCATTGGGTCTGAGTCGTTGGTTTTTTTGAACAGTTTGTATCCTTCTATCAGTATGTTCCAGTCATGAGTTGCATGCCACCAAGTTTCTGTTATTCCAACTATATCATATCTACCTTCATGTATTAATAGTTCAAATTCACCCTGTTTGTTCCCAGACTGTGCATTTGTATATAGGCACTTGAGATCTTTTTGTCTGACTCTGGGTATGTTTCCTATGTCTCCTATTTGGTGTTTGTGTTTGTCTTCCTTCCCATCCTTCCTTACTTCATTATTTGACTTGCTTTCCAGGGTTTTTTGCTTAGAATCAGGTCCTGGAGATTCTAAAGATTGGTCACCTTTCCCCCTCAATTTTAGTTTAAAGCCCTCCTGATAAGTTGATAAGTAGGGAAATATTTACACGAAATAGAGTCGAACAGCTCGACACAATGGTCAGATATGGGAGATTCTATTCTATACTCTACAATGAACGTCTCTGCATTTGCGGAGTGGCAGAGGTAGAAGAGCTGGCTCACGACCTATTTGACTGTTGCCTGTATAAGAGGGTGAGAGACAGGTACCTCGGTCTATATACAAAATGAATGACCTATTGGGACCCCCGTATCAAAACAACTTACCTTATGTGTGGCCAGAATCTGAAAATAACATTTAACACAGCACAGTACTTAAGCAAAATGGTTCAGTTTAGATCTGCATATGTGGGACTGATTGGGGTAGATTGCAGGGTGACACCGAAATATAATTTTATCATATTTTATCTATATCTTAAATTGTTGTATTTTATCCAATTCCATTTTAAATTGTTTTTATCAAATTTTAGTAATAATTTGGTTTTTGAATTCTGCACTTTGATATGGCTCAAGGGAAAACAACTCAAGAAGCTTCGGAAACTCTGAAAAATAAGATCATAAAAGCCCAGACCAGCACAATACCACTGAGAAAGAAAAACAAGAAATCCAGGAAGAAACCAGCATGGCTGCACAAAGATCTCTCTGACAAATTGAAAGACAAAAAGGACAAGTACAAAAAGTGGAAAGAGGGATACACAACTAAGGCAGAATATCACCAGATAGCCAGAATCTGCAAAGACAAAGTCAGGGAATCAAAGGGCAGACTTGCAACAAAATTCAAAGATAATAAAAAGTTTCTTCCAACATATAAATAACAAGAAAAAAAAATCAAGGAAACCATCACTGCACTAAAGAGAGAAGACAGCAAGGAAGTAAGAGGCAATAGAGAAAAAGCAGAGTTGCTGATCTCATTCTTTGCATAGATTTTCATAAAAAAAGAATGAAGCTTTGATAGCCCAACCTATCAAAAACATAACTGTAAAAAAGACTGGAAACAAAAGTTAAAATAAGGAAAAAAATGGTAAGAGAACACCTGTCTGATCTTGATGAATACAAATCACCGGGACCTGGTAGATTACATCCCAGAGTTCTAAAAGAGCTGGCAGATATCATCTCAGGACCACTATACCACATCTTTCAAAAATCCTGGATCATCAGGGAACTACCAGAGGATTGGAAAAAAGCTGATGTGGTTCCCATCTTCAAAAAAGAAAAAAAAACAGACCCAGGAAACTACAGACCAATCAGCCTAACATCAGTACCTGGGAAGATACTGGAAAAGATAATTAAAAAAACAGATCTGCCAACATTTAGAAACGAGTAAAGTAATAACTAGCAGTCAGTACAGGTATGTTAAAAACAGGTCATGCCAAAACAATCTTATTTCATTCTTCAACATAGTGACTAAATTAGTGGACCAGAGAAAAACTGTGGAGATAATATACTTAGACTTCAGCAAGGCATTCAAAAAGTAGACCACAATCTACTTATTGGTAAACTAGAAAAAAGTGGGACAGATAGCATCACCACTAGATGGATTCATAACTGGCTGACAAACCATACTCAACAAGTTATCCTTAACAGGTCTAAGTCTACATGGAGGGAAGTAAGCAGTGGGGTACCACAAGATTCCGTCTTTGGCCCAGTACTCTTCATATCTTCATAAACGACTTAGGTGTGGGAATAGAAGATGGAATAGGATAGCTGCTGCTACACAGAAGGCGATACAAATATAAGCCAAATTTGGGGGGGGGGGGGGGCGGCACTCCATAAACATCTCACAAATGTTTATGTTCCACTTTGTAGTGAGCTTTCTTGCAACAATATAGGCTGGGTGAAACCAGGCTTAATAGCAGTAACTGTGAGAGGGATCTCGGAGTCTTAGTGGACAACCAGTTAAATATGAGACAACAGTGTGCAGTGGCAGCCAAAAAAGCAAACACAATCGTAAGTTGTATTAACAGACAGATACAATCAATATCAAGTGAGGTACTAATACCACTCTATAAAGCCTTAGTAAGACCACACCTAGAATACTGCATCCAATTTTGGTTACCACATTATAAAAAAGATGTTGAGGCTCTAGAAAAAGTGCAGAGAAGAGCAGCCAGGATGATTAGGGGACTGGAGATTAAAACATATAAAGAATGGTCAGAGAAGGACCAGGTGAGACATGATAGCAGTGTTGCAATATTTGAGGGGCTGCCACAAACAGGAGGGAGGGGTCAAACTATTTTCCAAGGCACCTGAAGACCAGACAAGGAATAAGGATGGAAAGTGATCAAGGAGAGGTTCAACCTGGAAATAAAGAGAAATTTTCTGGCAGTGAGAACAATCAACCAATGGAACAGCTTGCCTTCAGAAGTTGTAGGAGCTTCATCACTGGAGGCTTTCAAGAAGAGATTGGACTGCCATTGTCAGAAATGGTATAGGCAGGGATCCTGCTTGGGCAGGGGGTTGGAGTAGAATTGGACTGTTAATCTGAATATCTCATCCTCATATACAACCTTTCAATAAGGCAAAAAAACAGTGCATATGAAACATAATAAAACAGACTGGCTCCAGGTCAACAAAGGATTGAGACCATTCTGTATACTCTCCCTTGCTCTTGTGATCTATAATACTAGGAAAGATGGAAATAACGAGGAAAGGACAACTCAGTTATAATGGTGAAGAATGCCCTGTGGAGACCTGAAGGGCCATGTGTGGGATAGATTGTCATAGAGAATGTAATCACTATAAGTTGACACCAATCTAAATACATTTCAACCTTACAGGGAAACAAATTTTTCACAAATTATGTTCCAGATTCATTATCTGGGATTACACAATCACTGGAATATCCTAGGCAAACTTAATTATTATCAGGGCCTTGGATCTGATTCTTGAAGTGAGAAAGTGAGTTTCTAATACTGTTAATAATAAAATATTTATCTAGGAAAAAAGTCAGAATCAACATTTTCATCACTATCTAGTGCAGGGGTCCCCAACCCCCAGTCCATGGACCAATGCCAGTCCGTGGCTTGCCAAAAACTGGGCCGCGCAAACAAGTGAAGCCCCACCCATAGTATGCAGGCAGCACGCAAAACCATGCCCCCTCCGATCTGCGAAAAACGTCTTTCCACGGAACCAGTCCCTGGTGTGCAAAAGGTTGCCAGCCATTTATCTAGTGAAAAGAATCTTTGTCACCATAAGATTTTAATTTTTTCCCGAAGGGGAAGATTACAGAATACACAGCAATGAGTTAAAAAAACAAGCTTACCTTTTGTTTAACAATTTCCTTGAAATCATATGGGAAAATGCAATCATTTGGTTTAGAAACAACTGCAAAATATATTAAAAAACATAAACCAAAATTCATACTTTAGAAACAAATTTTAACTCATATTCTACAATGCTTTGAGGAAAGTTGTATGAAATTCCACATTTATTCCTTTCTGATCATTCTTGTCCCTTATTTTCTGCATGTCTGTGAGGAGACATGCACAAGCACATATACGCCCAATACTACTGAATACCAGTATTCATTACATCCATATACTGATGGTTCCAAACTATATACTTCTATGTCAGATCTCACTGATTTTCCAGATTCAGATTATCTGTTAACTGAAAGGTCTAACTGGATATCTCGCAAACGTTTTAAGCATATTTACTCAAATGCAATTTCTCCACCAGTTTTCTATGCCCTTTGACATTATTTACCCCACACACTTATAATTCAGTCAATCTTTGTTTTCTAGAATTAACTTCTTTACAAGACTTCAGCTACATATTCTGCCTCAATTACTATAGCCTTCAAAATCTCCTTATTTTTTATTTACAAGACATGAGTACAGGAAATAAACCATTCCTAGCTGCTTTTTCCAACTGGATGAAACTCATGCGTTCACAAAGCATAATATAAATTTTATTTCATTAATCTTAAAATTTCTTATGTTACCTACATCCTCTATTCTCGTCCTTATATCATAATAAACTTCAGATTAGCTTTGTTTCTCACATACCATTTCCACCTAATAAAGTAGGATTAGGCATTATGCCTCAATTTCTGGTCCTAATTTCAAATGCTCTTTGAAAAAGTCCTTCTCAGTTCCTGCATTCTATGGCCAGGAAAAGAGGAAAAAAGACTAGTTATGAATTGGGTGGGGGGAATGCTATTTAAGAGATCATGGATCTCCATACAGATTTTTGTCTGTTTTATTAACATTGCTTTAACCCTATTTTGTGTAAGAGTGTTTTTACAGTTACAAAGAATTATTATCCACCTTGTGGCAAATAATAGCTAGCTATTTAAAGCAAGTTTGCTGCTCTTTTCTTGATACCCAAATACGCACTGATCTCTTTTAAGATGTATAATCCTGGGGACTTCCAGTTTGAAGGGCTTCGGCGACAGACAGAAATCCGCGATCATGCACAGTTTCTGTCTGGGCTCGCTGCTGGAGCTCCCCAAGCCGGCTGGTTTCAGGGCTAAGCCACCCTGTAGAGGTGGTGAAGAGAGGGGAGAACGCCAGCAGGGTCGAAGAGAGCCGCATCTCTCCTCCTCAGCTGGCCATTACTCCTTTTCCCAAAGGCGGTTGCAGCGGTGGTCAGAAATGGCCACCACAAAGGAGAACTCGACTGGAAAAGAATGTGCAGGAGGAAGATAAGAAGTGAAAGTTTTGGCTGACCGGGTTAAATTGTAAAAGCAACACCAAGGTACCCTGGAATTTAAACTTACAAAAAATAACATTGCTCCCAAAGAAGAGTCGGAAGCAGCGAAGGAAAGTGAAAAGAGAAAGGTTGGGCTTTTTTTTTCTTCTCTCTCCTTCCAAATACTGACAACTAAGAGACTTAAATAAGAAATCGGAAAAATCCGCTTTGACATCAATAGGCAATTCAACTGAAAATAAAACAAAATGCCAAAGGGATAATAAAGATTTCTGGACATTAAAAATTTTCTTTTTCATAAGCAGGAAGGGAGAGAAAAAGAATAAGGGCAGGATCTGGAAGAGAGAGGAGACTGCCTGGAATTAAAAAGAATCTACAGTAAAACTTCAACAAGACTTCTTAAAGATACATTTTAACTGAAACTTTGCAACTAAATAGTAACCCCAGGAAGAGAAAGTGAAAAAAAAGAGCAAAAAAGAAACAGCTTGCATGTATTTGGATTATTTGGTGATCTTTGGATTCTTGGTTATTATATTTGAATGACTAAAATCAATCGGGTGGTTGTTTAAAAATTTATACAATGGCACCACTTCTGGAAAGTTCCATTGAAAATGGAACTTAAAAAGTTCAAAGAAGATGCACAAGAAGGGAAGAGTTCTTTTGGCTTCATTTTTAAATTCTTAGAAATGGAGATTTGGATCTATGAGAAACAACAAGAAAAGACTGCAAAACAAGAAGACTGGGACAAAGAAGAAGCCATCTTTAATGAACAAGCAATTTTATGTGGGGAAGAAAAAGGAAAGGGGGGAAAGAGAATGGAGAATTTAAGACTTAAAAAAACAACCAAAGAAAAGAAAAATAATTCAAAAAATAAGTATAATACTGGAAAGCAACAGAAAAGGGGAATACAGAAGAGAGAAATAGAGGTAGAGAGACAAGTGGGTAAAAAGGGGAGAGAGAAGAGAGGGAAGAAGGAAAGGAAAAGAAGTTACAAAGGACCGGAGCAAGACATAGAGAAACAGAACCTATTTAGAGATAATGGGTGAAAATCTAACTAAAAAAGGGATTCTGTAAAGGTACATAAGATTGTATTGTTATATTAGTAATAGAAATAACTTTAGAAAATTGGAAACAAGGTATGATTAAAATGAGGGATAAAACAGTTAGTGTAATTTAGTGAAATGTTTGTGAATAAAATAAGTGAATAATTAGTTAATGTTTTATAAAATATAAGTGAAGGGGGGGAATTATCTATGGAACGCTTATAATTGTTCCCATAGAAGTATGATATTTAAAAAGTAATTGAAAAGTAATGTTAAAGATGTTAAGACTTTAATGAATATTAATATTAATGATAGAATTGAATTGGAATGGAATGTTGTTTTAATTATATACATTTATAATTTTTTTCTTTTTTTAAGAATACAGTGTGTATTTTAAGAATGTACCAAGCAGAATCCGAATGGAAGTTATGTATTATATTGAATGTTACAATTTTAGGGAAAAGATATAAAGGCATCATACTCCAATCAGTAACTACAGGAGAAATTTTGTTTAATGAGAAAAGATAATAGATAATTGAAACAGGACAGACAAAAAAATATAAATACAATGATTTGAATTGAGATGAGATAATTAAAATAAAATTGAGAAAATTAAAAGAGGGGAGAAGCTATGCAGAAAATGTAAAATAGTAATAAGATATGGAATAGAATATAAAAATGAGCATGAACCTGAATTTGTGTCTGTACGAAGAAATGTAACCCGGGATTATGCTACTTTCAAAAAGATGTTTTATTTGTATTTTTTTTCTCTTTGTGAAAACTCAAATAAAATTTACAAAAAAAAAAGATGTATAATCCTAAATTTTTGTCTCAAGTCATTAACCACAATTGTTTACATTCAACTCTTATTTAGATGTCAATATAGACATCATCTTTGACAAATTTGTAAATACTGATATTGTGTTGCCCATATTCATTAAAGTTGCTTCTCATCCCTAATGCTATACCTATTTTGAGAGAAGGCCAAATCAAATATGGAGAGGGTTTTCATTCAATAGTGACCATCGTGAAATGTAAACACTGGTGTTAAAACTCAGTAAAACTTTTTTTTGGCAGTTTTCAAATAATTCTTATGCTTGTGAGAATAGTCCACATTAAACTAGAATGTTCTTGATATGGCAGCAAGGCTGCCCAAAATAAGACCAAGCCTACAGGTGAGTAATAGTTGTTCAAAAGCCTATTAAAACTTTTATTTTGAAAGCAGAGGAATAATTAAGAGCAAATTAATACAGTAAGTTTCGAATTATACATACCACAAAAGTGGGTCTGAAAGGGAGGCTCAGGTGGTGCTTTGTCCAGACAAAATTTGTGATGCACTAAAGCTGTAGCAGCCATAATCTACTCAAAGAAAAACAGTAAAAGAATGAGAAAGACATTAATGAAGTCATATTCCCATTCATCTGTTAACACCTGTTAAAAATAAGTATAGATTTAGTAGTTTATTCAATAAATCTAGCCATGCATCATTATTTAGAGTTGACTACATGTTGGTTTTATTTGGAACAATCTGTCAAGAAACACTTTTCTTTACATGCTATGTAAACACAATTTCTCTATGCAACTCATACTAATTAAAAATTAGCTCATCACTTTCTTATTTTTCACATTTTGGGCAATTACAAAACCCTTACTTCAAATAGCAACAATTAAAATGAGAACATACTTTCTTACCAACTCATTTCAATTACACATTTTTGAAGAGATAGAAAATAATAATTGTATTAAAAAGTTAAACTTCTGGAGCAAGGGAAATAAAAGAAAAAACAAACTTTTGAAAAAGTTTCTTAGTAATGATATTGAGCAAATTTTGACAATTCAAGCATAAGTACAACAACCAAACAGGACTGCTGCAGACTTCAATTAACAGCTAGGATTGCAGAAAAAACAATTGCAACCAGTCTGCATTTCGTTGAGGATCTGTATATTGCACAAGCCAGAAAGAGCTGAAAAAAAATTGACAGACACCTCACAACCTGGACATAAACTATTTCAACTCCTTCCCTCAGGACACCGCCATAGAACATTGCATGCCAAAACAACTAGACAGAGGTTTTTCCCCTCACGCCATCGCTGTGCTGAACACCTAATTCTCACAGCACTCTCTTATGTCTAAGGATATTTACTCATGTAGTAGACCTGTATTATTATTATTATCCTTCTCATCTCCCTATTACCTTCTACTAGTGGTATCTTATGATTATATTACTTCATTGTTTATATGTATACTGACAGCTTATGCATTAGAGACAAATTCCTTATGTGTCCAATCACACTTGGCCAACAAAGAATATTCTATTCTAAATGGAAAGGTTGTCTCGATGCTGACAATTAGAAATTAGTTGCTACCATGTTTCTCTGAAAACAAGACCTATCCCAAAAATAAGCCCCACCTTGATTTTTACACATGCACCCAATATAAGCCCTAACCCCAAAATAAGCCCTAGTTAAGACCCCACCCCCTCCATTGCACCTGGTTGCACAAAGTAGGGTGAGGTGCATAGGTAAAAATCAAGCTAGGGCGAAGATGTGGGGGTAGAGCTGCCCCCATTGCTTACCTTAGGACAGTTGCAGCCAGGCCTCCCACACCTCAACACCTGCATTGCCTTGCTGGCCCACTTCTGCGGCCAGGTGCCGCTACTTGCGCACATCGCCCTGGCATCCTTTTCGCCATCAGAGACCTTCAGGGAAGGCCTATGCAGACGAGAAATGAGCTCTGGATTGATGCTGAAAGGCCTCTGAGGATGAAACGAGCGTCATGCGCATCAATCCAAGCTCATTTCTCGGCTGCATAGGCCTTTCCTGAAGGGCGCTGATGGCAAAACTGATGGCGGGCACCATGCACGAGCGGCGGCAAGCAGCCGCAGAAGTAGGCCAGCAGTGGCCACACGGGATCCTGCTGGGCAGGGCTGTCTGTGCCACAACCACGAGGTGAGACAGTGGAAAAGACGTCCCCAAAAACAAGACCCAATGCCTCTTTTGGAGGCAAAAAATTTTAAGACCAGATCTTACTTTCGGGAAACATGGTATCAGTATGCAAAAAAATCTGTATTCTTTTTAGAAAATAATGCTTTCAACTTCATTTTCTATATTCCTTTTCTATTTTGCTTATTTGTTTTCTAATTTTCTACATTAATATGCTGTTCTGTAAGTAGACTGTATAAGTTTTCTCCAAATAGATATTCAAAACCTTCAAAAAGTTACTGATCATTAAGAAGACAGTCAAGAACAAATGCTTCAGGGTCTTGTGTTCCCAAAAAGAATGAGCACTATATCAAAAATGTACTTCAAACCCGAAGAATATAAAAAACAAACTTGCACAGCTAAGGAACATTTTGTCAAATCATCACATTTTGTTTTTTCTCAACCCACAATATTCATAGTTTACCTCATTGTGATGGGTCTTCGTGTTCTGAATTGTTTTCATAGCAAGGGACATGACCACAAGAGGTGGTGGAGGAAGATCCTTCAGCACATTAATTAAATCAGGTTTTAGTGCCATTAATTCCACTTTACACCAACTGACAGGCTGACTCAACAATTCTGAAGTAACACAGAAGCCTTCTTTAGACATAAACAAATGCATACTCATATCTAAATATGGTTAATGCAATTATTTTGCTAAATAAAAGTTTGCAGTAATAGTAATAGTAATAGCACTGAGACATATATACTGCTTAATAGTGTTTTACAACCCTCTCTAAGTGGCTTACAGTCAGCTTATTGCCCCCGACAATCTGGGTCCTCATTTTACTGACCTCAGAAGGATGGAAGGCTGAGTCAACCTTGACCCAGTCAGGACTGAACTCCTTGCTATGGGCAGTCAGCCTGCAATACTGTATTCTAACCACACTGTGCCACCAGAGCTCTTTTGCAATTTAATAATATGTTTGTAGAACTGGAGCCTGAACTTTTCAAATATAAGCTATATATTTAGTTTAATCCATTATATGCATCTAAATTATATAACAGGTATCCTTAAATAAAATAAATTTATATTTATAAAATAGTATGTCATAAAACAATGTCATTAAAAAATGAGCCATGTAAAATCTCTGACTGCTGCTAGATGGACAGTTTATTTGACCCCAAAAATGTACAGAGCAATCATAAACTAAGCAGATTTTCCTTTTACATGTATCTGACTGAACTTTGTCCTGAATGCCACATTTCATTTGTGTAGACATATAATACATAAAAGGTTCATACGTGGACTTTTTATTTCCAGCCAACTTGGTCCCTTAATCTTCCTGCTAATTAACAGGAGCTCTAGACTTGAGGTGTTTGTTCCAAATACATGAGAAAATGTCTCTCCTTTAAGATCTTGTGGTAGTCGACAATATTCAGCCTGAAAATTGAAATATAAACTATTTTACTATTAAATTGAAACAAAACTTTGCCAATTTATATAACTGACCATTTTCTAGTTTGTACAAAAGAGGCAATAACTCATTATACTAAGAAAAAAAATGCTTTTAAACCAGAAACCCGTACTGAAATGCTCAGAAGAAATGTAAAGCATTAAAAATTAAAATTGCCTAGGAGCAATAATGTGCATTTTATACAGCTTCCATAACTTGTAATCAATTTATGTTGTGCCTTAAAAATATTCAGGTATTGTATGAAGATACAAAATATATTGATGAATTTTGAGGATTGTCAGCAGAGTGGCTATTAATGGCTAGTATGTTTCTGAATCCAATGAAAACAGTTAAAGAAACTGTAATGTAATGCAATGAACGGATTCAAGTGATAAGAGTTACTTAGAGTAAGAGATAAGAGTATCCCATATCCAAAACTTAACAATTTCCATTGATATACTGCAATAGTATTTGTGTTAATTTTTTAATTTTTATAATTACAGGGAACACAAATAAATAATTTTCTATGATACATAAGCCATTATTTCATATTTGGCATTTTCATATTCAGTTCATGTTACTAATTCATAAAAGATTGTAGTAATTTTTGCCAAGATAGGAAAAAAGGGTGTTTACGCTATACCAACAAAGATTCTAAAATAATTCAGAAACATACAGTAGATGGAGGTACATGCTTCTGTGCAAGTGATAATATTAAATGTCTTATCACTCTAAGACATCCAAATAATTTTCTGGTTCCTCAGATTAATCTTCTGACAAATTTTGTTCCTTGCAAGTAGCACTTTTGAAGTTATAATAATTAGTCTACAAACATATGAACTGAGCAATATTTGCATCTTTTTATAACTTTAAATTTTAACCTGTTAGATTTTAATATATACTATAGAATATTTCAATCATAAAGTTACTGTATTTTTAAAAAGTTAGATGCACACACACATGTACTAATAGACTTGATGTTTCTTCAACCATTTTATACTACAATTTACTTACCGAATATCTAACTTCTAAATACCCAGATTTTGCAGGAACATCTGGTATCTCAAACGCATAATACTTTTCCACTTTCTATGAAAAATATATTTATTAAAAAATAAAAAGATATGCATCATATATTATATATATCAGGCACTAATATATTCTGAATGGTATAATTCTTTTGTTTAAAACATTTACTCTGTTTTTAGTTTTAAATTTTGTACTGTGAAATCCATTTTATGATAATACAGATCTCTCTCTTTAAACATAACCTGAAGATTACATTATTATTTAACTCATATATACATGTACTTCAACTGCCACCACCTGCCTATCTTCTCAGGAAGGCTTGTGACAATGTCAGGAAGCATCATGCAGCATCACAAAGGGCCAGCAGTTATCTCAGCTGGATACGTTTTGTCAGCAGCAAGATAAAGAAAATAGTGAAGGTCAACTGAGGGCAATGAGGGGATGGCAGGGATTAGGCTATGGCAATGGAGTGAAAGGTGGCCAAAGGGCACACGTGGCGAGGAGACAGGCCGATGAGAGGAACTGAAGCAGAGGCAAGCATGGCAAGGCAAGAGAACCATCAGGTTCTCATCTAATGAGCTGTGGTCCTTGCCTAATGCCCGCAACTAGGACTACCATAACTGCCCTCACTAAGCGGTATGGTTATATGATATTTCACTTAATGACTTTGCTTAGCAGTGGAAATTCTCATCCCAATTATGAACATTAAGCAAGGACTACCTATAATAGACCAAATTTAAAATAGGATTTAAATAGCAAAACAGAGGTAGAAACTGGGAATGGGAGAAAAAGATCACTCATTTATTTCCAAATCCTTAAATTGTGATTTATGAAGTTGAAAACATAACTTCTAAATTTGTCCATTATATCTAAAATTTCACTGTTTTCTACTAAAAGACACTGGTGATTTTTCCTGTCGTTCTTTATTCTCATACCTAACAGTATAGAAATCATCAATTTATGTTCTACTTAGGTATACTTTTAAAGCAACAGTATGCAATATGCCTAGTAGTTTTTGTTTAATCCTATATTTCATATAGTTCTAATATAATAAAGAATAATTCAACAAGAAATTAAACTAGATTCCTAGTACTTAAGCATCTTTGAACTATCAATTAAGACATATTCACTAAAAAAATATGTAAAAAAAGAACTAGAGCAATATATGTACATCAGAAACTATAGGATATTCGGTTCCTCAGGTATGACTGGGCTTCACTTTTTTTCTTATATTATGTTCTTTTGTTTCGAAAGAAAAGGAGCACCAGATTAGAGGGAATGAGATGTGCCCCGGATATTGTCAATTTAAAAAAGGTGTGCTACTGTATATCCCATAAGCAAGAAAGATAAACAGCCTCACATTTCTCAAATTTTTGCTTCAGTAAAACAATTGGCTATTAATTCTTGTTCCTTTAAATGTAGGGACTTCATAACATTCCTCCTCATGGAGACTAGAAAAAAAAATCAGATTTCCATGCTTAGGAGCATATGATTGGAAAGTGACAGAATGTTTAACAAACCTTGGATTTGAATTTCATAATCTTGTATTTCTCCGCAATCTGGTCATTAAATTCTTGATAGATGTCCATCATAGTCACAGGAATCATTGTTTCTTTTTCAGAAATTAACTCAATTCGCTTTAAGAAGAAAGTTTACAATCATTGCAATACCAATGTATGTTTCAAGATTACAGAAAATCAAGTATTTCTCTAAAATATAAATACCGTATATACTCGAGTATAAGCTGAGTTTTTCAGCACATTTTTTGTGCTGAAAAAACCCCCCTCGGCTTATACTCAAGTGACAGATTCCCCTCTGAAAAAAAAATGGTGTGGAGCTCCGGAGCTGGGCAGCCGCTTCCCTGCTTCCGTGTTTCCTTTGCAACTTGTAAGCATGGGGGTAATCGGAAGCAGAAAAGTTCTTGCATGAGGATATATTGTTTTTTCTTTTTTTAACTGTTTTTAGTGGGGGAAAAAGACCCACCGTCATGTGAGAATGCTCAGACACGAAATCTATCCGCCTGAAAATAAGTGTGTGTGTGGGGGGGGGGTTAACAGAGGGAAGTCATAGGGAGAAGGCAAAAGCGACGGAAGATCCTTCAGGGGAAACTGAGGGGGAGACTCACCCTTGGTCCAGATGAGCCCCCTTCCCCGCCCCTAAGGAAGCAGAGGCAGCCAGCAAGGCAGGCAAGCCCCACTTCGCGGACTCCGTCCGTCCTCGCTCCCACCCACCCACCCAAAGCCACGAAGTCCCCCAATCGCACAGCCCAGAATCGCCCTCCCCTCAGGGGGCAGCAACGACGCCCGGCGTTTCCCGAGACAAGAAGCTCCGCCGTGCAATGAAAGCACCCTGGCTCTAGGCTCGCGGGCTCAGAAAACAACGTGAGCCGAGGTGGCTTCGGCTCCGCTTGGCTTCATTTCCTCAGCCCCAGCTGCTTTCAGTCCGCTCGGGAGGAGGGGGAGGAGGAGGTGGTGGCGGCAAGGGCCAATCTCCGGGGCAGCCCAGAGATGCCTTCCACGTTTTAACCCTTGCTTGTCCGAAAGCAAGGACAGCCCAGTAACTCCGCTCGTAACCTGGAGGCCAGAGGAGGGAGGTGGAACGACACGCCTTATTTTCCACGTTGACTTTAAGCGCTGCCGACCGAGTGTTTCACAAATACCAATGGGACCTCCATCCACCACCACCCCTCCTTCTTTTGCCTCCTTCCTTCTGATCAATCAGGTTTTCCCAGTATTTGCTCACAGCTGTGTTTTCTCTTCTGCCGTGCTAGGCGTTGAATGCGGGGATTTCTGATTCCCCTTACACGCGCGTGGATATGCCGTGGGGCGTTTTCTTCCAAATGCCCCACGGGCAGAGAACACTGACTCATTCTTCCCCTTCGACATAACTCTCGCGTCACTCCTGCTCGCATTGTTAAACGTGATGTCCTTTTGGGCGCTGGCAAAAAAAGCAAGAGCCGTTCTTATGATCTTTCTCTCTCTCTCTGGAATAGTCAAGCCCTTTCCAGCACACACGATCTGCCGCCGCCGCTTTGCACCTTGCAAATGCAAAAACCACGGAGGGCTCCGGGATTTTGCATTTGCAAGGTGCAAAGCAGCGGCAGCGGATCGCACGTGATGGAAAGGGCTCAACTGTATTCCAGAGAGAGAGAGAGAGAGAGAGAGAGAGAGATATCATAAGAACGGCTCTTGCTTTTTTCGCCAGCCCCAGGCACTGGGGGCTTGCAAGGGAGAGCGTGACTCCTGCCTCCCACTGTCATCATCATCATCTGCTTTTGGGTTAGTGAATCAATTAAACCTTTCATGATAGTGAGATCGTTTCCCAAATTAATTGATTAATCTGTTTTTCTTTGAAATAAATATTCAAAAACATTTAACCTACTGATGCCTCAATTAATGTAATTTTATTGGTATCTATTTTTATTTTTGAAATTTACCAGTAGCTGCTGCATTTCCCACCCTAGGCTTATACTCGAGTCAATAAGTTTTCCCAGTTTTTTGTGGTAAAATTAGGTGCCTCAGCTTATATTCGGGTCGACTTATACTCGAGTATATACGGTAGGTAGTTTTCTTCAAGTAACCTCCCAGGAAACTGCTTTCTGGATTCAATAGATCAGAATTATCATTGGAGGCTCAGACCATAGCTATTATTGTTTTAAAATTTCTACTTTGCTATTTAACCCAATATGAATTATTTGGGTTGGTTGTTGTATAACATAGACTTACTTAAAGGCAAAGAAGCAGTTTAGCACTCAGCCATCACAAATCCAGAAAAGGTAGTGAAAAGAAAAAAAGAAAAGCGAATAGCTATATTTCAGCTGGGAATGAAAAATAAGAGGTTTACACAAAGCATCCAGGCTAGAGTGGTAGGTTGTGAAAGCAGTGAGATGCTACTAAATAGCCTATGTACTATTTCAAACTACTTAAAATAAAATGCAAGAGCAGCAATTTAGATTGAAATCGTAGTACTCCCAAGTGCTTTTTGGTTTTATATATTATGGTCTCATGTTACATATGTAGACTTACTGATTAATCTATAGTTTCATTTTCACATTTGATTCTCTTTAGGGTGTGTCAAATTTTTCAATTATCAATTTCCAAACATGGGTGCTCAAAAGTTATGACATGCCTTGGGGATTATAAAGATATTTTGGTTACTTTAATATAACTTAGATGTGCTTGGTAAATAACTATATAAATATCATAACTTTTTAACATTTTTCTTTCATTTCACAGATTCAGCTGTCTTTCTTTTTTTTCAATGTTATTTTTTCTGACTATTAATTTTGCTAGCCTCGTTTCCTGTGTGTAATGGCTTATAAAAAAAGAACAAGACTGGGAAAATTCACTCATATGAGCAACCTAATTGGGACTGGCAAAGATTTGTTGCCATCTAAACTCCCAACGCTGCGAGACATTCTCAGATATGGCCTACTATTAAGAGAACAAAGTAGTGATGCTAGAAACTACCCAACTGTCAGTCTTGCAAGAGACATATATCCAAAAGTGCTTGAAAAATGGGAATGAGCAAACAGCTCTTTTCTGACCCCTGTTGTAAATTCATGAGTGACAATCTTGAACAAGATCCAAGAGAGTTGGATCTCTTGGTAGAGGAAAATTAAATGTCAGAGATTTTTACTGTGAAACTTGACAAATTGTTTGACATTCTCAACTGCAAATGAAAATTGTTCTGTGTGCCGAATTTGGCTGGCCTGCTGGCTACAAAAAGCTCACATTAACCGTGGTCCTTCTGGTTTGTCAGGCTTCGGAGGCAGCAGGAATTCGTGTTTGTGCACGATCCCTGCTGCGCTCACTGCTGGAGTGCCTTCGATCCAACTGGATTAGGAGGCTATAGTTATCCTGTAGGGATAACTGAAGAGAGGGGAGATCTGGGCAGGGGTCGGGGGATATCGCACCCCGCTTTCCCAGCCGGCTTGACTCCCTTTTCCAAAGGTGGTGGAGCGACGGTCAGCAATGGCCGTCACAAAGAACCTCTCAGCCGGACAAGTTGTGTGCAGGAGGAAGTGAAGACAGAAAAAGCTTTTGGCTGAACCGGGACAACAATTAAAATTTGAATACCCTGGAACTTTGGCCTTTTAAGTGATATATTGTTTCCCAGAAGATCGTTAAGCTGCGGTGGAAAGTAAAGGGAATTTTTTTTTTTCTCCTCACTTTCCTTCCCACGGAGACAGCAGATGGAAATCGGAAATACCCGCTTTGGCAGCAGAAGGTACTAACTTTCAAAATTGAAGCCAAGGGGACATTAGATTTCTAAACACTGATATTTAAAAATTAAAATCTTTTTGCTTTAAGTGGGAAGGAAGAGAAGTAAATGATTTATACTAACGTTTGTTGAAGGAGACTGCTTAGAGTTTTATAAGATTAGAGATTAAATCGCAATAAAACTTCCAAAAAATACCTTGGAATTGTTTAATTGAATTCTGCCCCAGGAAGAGAAAGTAGAAGAAAGTGAAACAGACTGTGTTGATTCTGCTGATTTTGATTGCTTGATGACTTTGGGACTTAACTATCTTTTGAAAGACTAAGAAAACATTTGGATTGTTTAAAAAAAAAATTTCTTTCACAATGGTATCTGTTGAAGAACTGAAAATGCAATTTGAAAAATTAAGAGAAGAGGAAGAAGAAGGCAAGGATTCTTTTGGATCTATCCTTTGCTTTTTAGAAATGGCGATTTCTACTTATCAGGAAATGCAACAAGAAAAAGGCTGGGATGATGAAGAAGAAGCCATCTTTAATGGACATGTGATTTTAAAAAAGGGTAAAAAGGAGAAGAAAATGAAGAATTTAAGTTCTAAAAAAACAACCAAGAAAGGGAAAAGTAAGGTGAAAAATCGATATGACAGAAAGCAACAGAAAAGAGGAATACAACAGAGAGGGGAGACTAAAAAGCTGGAGATTGAGGGGGGGTAAAAAGGTTAGATTTGACAAGGAAGGAAGTGAAAAGGTGAAGGGAAGTTATAAAGGCTTAAAACAAGATGTTAATAAACAGGTTTTTTTCAGAGATAAAGGGTAAAACATAATCTAAAAAGAGATTCTGCAAAAGTACAAAAGATTGTATTTTAGTATTTGTATTTGAAATATGTGTTAATAGAATATTGTAGGGAATGTGTAATTAATGTGTAATTAGTTTAATTAACTAATTTGTTATGGAACATTATTTTTAATATACTATAAGATCATTATGTTTTATATTTTAAAACGTTATGTAGAATGTACTAAGCAGAATCAGAATAGAAACTATGTATTATTTTAAGTGTTAAATTTGGGGGGAAAATAGAAAGGTGTCATACTTCAACCAGTGATTACAAGAAAAGTTTGTGTTAAAGAGAAAGATAAATGAATAATTGAAAAAGAACAGACAAAAGATACAAGTATAATGATTTAAATTGAGATTAAATAAATAAAATAGAATTAAGAGAGTGAAAAGAGGGGAGAAAATATATGGAAAATATAGAATTTTAAATAAGATATGAAATGGTATATAAGGTGAGCATGAATTTGATTTATGTCTGTACAAAAAGTTATTACCCGGGGTTAAGCCGCTTTCTAAAAAGAAGTTTTATGTTTTTATGTTATGTATTTTGTTAGTTTATGTTTGTTTATTGAGGAGTAATGATGTTGGATAAGAACATATGAAATAGTAATAATATGAAATATAGTAATATGAAATACATGAAAGTATAAGTTTAATGAATAAAATTGAACAGAAATAAAGGAAGAAACAGTGAGAAGTTGGAAAAGAGTAATAAGATATGAATTTGAATATATAAGATGCATATTAAATTGTGTGTGGAAACGTGATAATTTAGAACTATGTTGTACTTAAATGAGATGTCTTATTTGTTTTGTTAAGCAGTTTTTAGAAAAGATGTTCTATGTTCTTATGTTCTATGTTTTGTTTGTCTGTGTATTCTCTTTGAAAATTAATAAAATTTGTAAAAAAAAAAAAAAGCTCAGATTGACCGTACCTGCCCTGAGATGAAGAAATCACTGAAGGAACTTGTTTTCGTTAAAGGTCAGAGAGACAAGATTGGTTCTTTTGGGTCACATCAGATTGGTTTGCCAGATGTGCCCGAGCAGAAACAATTAAGCAAAAGGCAAAAGCAGCAAGACAATGAGAGACAAAGGCTTGCTAAATATAAGTAGAGAAGTATTCCAGACATTTCAGTACTGACAAATGAAGTAATTATCTCTTATGAGGAATATGAAGGACAGACAACTGAAGATGAAGAGGAATGTGATGGAAATTATGAACAGGCCTTAGACCAAATACATATGCCCTGTACTTCAAAAGAAAAGACTACAATAGATTAGAAATAACAAATGTCACTATGCAGAGCATAAGATATGGTGTTGCTCTACATGCCACTACTGCCATTACCACAGCTGCCTTCATAGATGCTGGTTTGACCACCAAAGAAGACACGAGACCTGTAGTTGACCACAATAAAGTCAAGAGAGCCCAGGAAAAAGTATGAAGTCCCTAGATCAAGAATTTGATGAGCTGTAAGAAGGACAAAATAAAAAGCATCTTCTTCAATGGCTGTATAGATGCAACTAATGTTACACTGAAAGCAAAAATTCAAACCAGCAATTCCCCAGCACCATCAAAAAAGAATATTATTTTGTGTGCATGAACCAGGTAGAATAACTCCAGAGAAAACAGGAAAACTGCATATGATTGCAGATAATCTGGTGTATTTCATGAAGAAGAAAGGTATTGACAAAAGTTTGAAGGCCAGTGGAAGAAATTCTACAAATGTTAATACTGGCTGTGAAGGGGGTGTCATGCACTGGGTAAAGGTCAGGCTTGACCAGAAGTTGATTTGGTAGGTGTGTGCACTTCACATGAATGAGTTGCCCCTATGATAGTTAATCACAAAATTGGATGGGAAGACCTTGTCTAAAAAATGGGCAGGTAAAATTGGCAATATGCTAGTCCCTGCAACAGAACTTGACATTGATTTTTCATTCACCAGAGATTAAATTGGTGAGCCTCTCATTTCACTGAGTGTCAGGGTTGTAAAGGATCTCTCTATTGATCAAGAGTATGATAGATTCACACAGGCAATAAGGACAGGAAAACTTCCCACAGATCTGGCTCTTCTGGAATTGGTCCCGTAAGCCAGGGGTCCCCAACCACCGGGCCGTGGACCGGTACCGGTCCGTGGATCATTTGGTACCGGTCCGCAAAGAAAATAAAAATAAAATAAAAATGGCAGCTTTCTTCACCTTCGGTGAATGCTGCTGGGATCAGGGATCAAGGACACAAATGAAAGAAGGGGAGGGAAGAAGCAACCAAAGCCTGTCCTGCTCTCCGGCTCAGCGGCTTCGGTTTCCTCCCGCCTCGTTCCTCTCTCAGTCGCTCTCTCGCTCCTCCACCAGCCCAGGAAGAAACTGCTTCAAAGAAGCCAGCAGGGTGGCTTTTCCTGTCGGCGCAGCTCCTCCGAAGCGCCCGTTCACCCCCACCCCACAGCCCGCGGTTCAATCCAGTGCTCCGTTCTGCCTGCCTGCCTGCCTGTCTTCGTTTCTGGTTGTTTCGGAGCAGCTTCGGCTGAGTAAAAGAGGCGAATAGTTATTATTCCCAGCCGAAGCTGCTCCGAAACAACCAGAAACGAAGGCAGGCAGGCAGAACGGAGCACTGGATTGAACCGCGGGCGGCGGGGTGGGGGTGAACGGGCGCTTCGGAGGAGCTGCGCCGACAGGAAAAGCCACCCTGCCAGCTTCTTTGAAGCAGTTTCTTCCTGGGCTGGTGGAGGAGCGAGAGAGCGACTGAGAGAGGAACGAGGCAGACACCTGAGGGATGAGGCTGAGGGAGGGAGGGAGACACCTGAGGGATGAGGCTGAGGGAGGGAGGGAGACACCTGAGGGATGAGGCTGAGGGAGACACCTGAGGGATGAGGCTGAGGGAGGGAGGGAGACACTTGAGGGATGAGCCTGAGGGAGGCAGGGCTGAGAGGCGGGGCTTCTCAGCCATCCTGCAGGGACTTGTCCTGAGCCTCCCTGAACTTGGTGGTTTGCTGGCAGACGTTTTATTACCCGACTAGGTAACAACATCAGATGTTATCTAGTCAGGTAATGAAGCGTCTGCAAGCAAACCACCAAACTCGGACTCCTCCCCCTCCTTGAAAAAGTGTCTCCCACCCCCACCCCCCCGCCGGTCCTTGAAAAAGTGTTTCTGGGTGAAACTGGTCCCTGGTACAAAAAAGTTTGGGGACTACTGCTGTAAGCCATTCATGCTGGTTAACAAATACAAATAGGCTTTGAACATAGGTTTCAAAACATGGCTTTAAAAAAACTCTTCAAAGCTTAAGAATGGTAGTGATATATATCTTTGGTGTGTACTACCCTTGCTGGTTCAAAATCAAATAAAACCTTCCTGGATTGAAGGCCCGCATCATGTGTTATTCCAGCTGCAACAAGTTAGACTGAAAAAGGAGGCTGTTGTAGATGCTGTTCTGCCAACCATTCAGCGCCCAGCATGGTATACTTTCAGTGAAATGATAATCCACACACTCTTGTGTTCAGATGACATTCAAAAGAGGAGAGCTGGTGTGCAAAAGATAATTGACTTGAGTGGTGCAGACGATGATGCGCGGGATATTTTTCTGTACGTGCAAGTAAACACTTTTAATCAATGTGAGAGCAACCATTCTGCTACAGCCAATTGACTGGTCTGGAGGTGTATATAAGCCACCTTTGACATGCAAACTGACTTCAGTGGAAATAAACAAGTTCACTGATGAAACAATGCAAGTACCACAGTGGCCCTGTCATGCCCAATCAATAGAGAGATGTATGAAACAGGTGCCAGAGGCAGCAAGCAGAGTGTATACACATGAGAAAGCATGAGGGTTATATCAGAGGCCAACAAGCAAGTCTGCATCTGATGTCGAAGAATCAAAACAAGAATCAAAACAGATTTGATGAAACTCACTTAAACATTTTTGTAACTTAGATAATTGCTTTCTGATGTTAGCTTATGATTGCATGGATTATTTTTGCTTAGCTAGATAAGATTCATGAGGGGGGAAAAACTCTATTTTTTGTAGCACAAGGTGTAATTTTGAGAAGATGAAGTTAACAGTATTTGGGTTACAAGAGAATTTTGTAGGGTATATGTTCAGACTTGGAATTACCATACCAAACTAAACATTGTACAATTGCAAAAATAACAGATTTGAATTCCTAATGAAAAGGTCATATTTTTAAAACCCCTCATTGAAAAAAATGGCAAAAAAATAATTTTCACCCCGTTAAATTACACGCCCTACTAACATAGACTCAAACATGTCATTTATGTTTGCCTTATTGCCTTGTCTCTTCTATAAAACAGATGAGAAACATTATCATATGAGAATACTGTAACATAAGAAAATGTACCGATTCACGTGGCAGAAGATAAATAGTTCTCTCAATATTTTTTACTGTTACGCAACAGCTCACATAGGACTGCGCTGATTCAATCCATACTTTCCCAAAGAGAAATACCACTCCTAAGATGATAGAAAACAATAGAGACAATTCACATTAATCAGAACAGTTTAGCACAGCTGCTAACGGAAAAGCTACAATAATATTAAGAATTACTAAATAAGCACACTAATTCACCCTTGGGAACAAAATGATTTCCACTTTGCACTCTCTATTTGACAACTCCATCTGCTGAAAGTCAACACTGACGTGAGATTGCTTCAAGAATTTTATAGTATGAAGGCATATAACATGATACTATGCAAGTATCTTTCATCATGAAAGGGTCTTCAAAAAAGGCTTTTCTAGAATTTCTATTCACTTGTTCAATCATATAGCTCTGTTTCTTTTAATATGCAATTTTAATATTGAGGTCCACTGGCACATGGAAACTTGCCATGCACCAGAAGGCTTTAGCCTGCTAAGTCTAGCAGTGTATGGGCTTCTTCCCTTACCCACAAGCACTCCCAAGAGGCCTTCTCCCTGCCCCATCACACTTGGAATGTCTCAGCTGGTTAAGCCAAGCAGCACAGGAGCCTCCTCTCTCCCCACAGACACCTATTGAATGTATTGGGCCTGATTCATAAAATCCCCAGGTATGGCTTTATTACATTGATTAATTCACCCATTTGGAACTTATTGCTGATTTAAGTCTTTTTCAAACTATATTCTCATTCATTTTGCAATAAGATGTCTTCCACATAATTTAGTTAATATCTCATATGCTACTATATAAGGATGATGATTCTTTTAAAACAAAAAGTAACAGCAATTTTTTTCTCTTCACATTACTAATTGAAACCAGGTGCAATCTTTATTATTCATCCTTGAAGTTATGATGATAGGATCTCTTTTCATAATCAAGGAACAGAAGTCTTTTCATAATTATACATCATTCAGAAGCTACTATACGGAATCTAAGATAAAAGATCACACTGTACAAGGGTCTTTGGGGCCACTTTTTTCCTTTTCGTATTAGACACAAATTTCTTTAGAGCTTCAGTGATTATTACCTACTGTCACAAACCTTTCTGTATACTGTAGTTGACATAGCGAATACACACTACACACACACACACACACACACACACACAATCTTATTTGAGATATAAAGGTATATTAATTGATTTCTTGCTTTTTATTAATGAAGCATTGGTAATTAAACTTTACTCTCCCACTTCCTGAATCCATTGTGCAAATGAACAGGGCTAAATGGCAGTAAAGATCTAGATTTTTAAAAAATGAAACTAGTACAATGGAACCTTTTGCAGTTCCCTGGCTCTTACAATTCACACATAATTTTTAAGCTCTATATATTCAGGAAGCTTTTAGTTCCATGTTTGCAATGGAAAAATATGACAGGTTTCTGGAAAATTCTTTTCACTTCTATTTCTGTTTCCTGAAGCACTCTAAAAACCGAAGGCTATACTGAATTAGATGATAGTTACTTAGGGTGTATCATACATGTAGATTCAAATTAGGCTCTATTTTTCTCCAGTTTTATTTGGTTTTAGAGAAACTACCATTAGAGAAAGGTTTGGGGTCACAAGGTAGAAGTCTGGAATCCGACAGCTATATATTGAATATAAACATACCTGGTTGGTTATATTGATCTTCATAAGCATCCAGCCAGTAGAACTTGAAAATCTGTTGCCCCTCTTCCCCCTTTATAAATTGGAACTGACTAGAATCCACTTGAATTTCTGAAGATACAAACTCATCTTCATGTTCATCAATTCTATCCCAGCAGGATTTATCATGTAGGGAAGAACATCTGGAGCCCATGTTAAACAAGAAATGATATATTTGAGATGACTACTTATTCAAAAAAGTCCTCTTTCTCCAACTGTAAAAATTCTGAAGAAAGATTTTATAATTTAAAAAAATCTATGTGGGTCAGCTATGTATCTTGATAATACAGCTTTAAGAAAACATTATTAATGTTGACAGGACAACAAATACGCACCTGTTTACACAACATTTACTTACAGCATTTGTTTCTCTTCCAATTTCATCTCTTCCTTGAAGAATGTGACCTCTTCTGACACAATTTCCATTCCTGGCATAGTTTCATCAAAATCCCCATCATCAAAAATAATTCTATCTTGCTCATCTTCTGTAAAGAATGTGTAGACACTTTCAGAGACTTACATTGAGTTTGTAGAATGTAATATAATTTACTTATCAAATATTTTAACTTACTCTTCAACCTTTCAAGGCAAAGAAGCATAATAAAAATTAAGTAAACAATACATTATCAGAATAAAAACATACTCTTTGGCATTTTGTAGTGCGAATTCATGAATATATAATTGCATGAGAAGGCAGTGAGTAAATAACCAATATTAAATTACAATGACACCAAATAAAAATCCTGTCTTGGAAATAAAGTATAAAACTACTATGTCCAGCAGGTAGTCTTTGAACAGACATGTCTTTTGACTAACATCTAAAAGAATAAGAAGTTAAAACTTAAACATTTTTAGAATAGCAATTCAGAATCACTCTCTTCCTAATAATTGCCCTCATGATCTGGACTGGGGGTTCAGATGCTGAATAGAACAAGTAAATAAATATTTAGGCTGCAGACTAGAGATTAATGTCTCAGGAAGCTGTTCAGCATTTCAGAAGCATTATGAATATTCTGGTTCTTAAAGTATATTATTTCTGCCATGTATTATTACACACAAAAGAAAAACAGCGTTTTTCTATACAGAGCCTAGAGGCCAGTGTCAACTGTGTAAAAATTTTAATTAAACAATGTAAGCTATGTACTTAGTGTCAGCTTTGAAATTCAGCTGCCACATTTTTTAAGGGAGTTGGAGGAGTTGAAAAGTTCAAGGTTATTCTATATGTTGTATTAACAAATTCCAGTTGCATTTAATTGGTTCTCGTGATTTATGAAGTGTAGAAGTGGGAGAAGGTGGATTCTGTGTAAGGCGCGAAAAATTTTCACTTTGGGAAACTGCCTTTGACATGCCAGATCTGTTTCTAAATAAATCAATTCAAGAGAAAATATCTCGAAGTGATTGATATCCCGCATGCTTTCTGGATGCCTAACATTTATTTCCCAAAGACCACTTTTATTTTTTGAAGGGGCTTGGCTGATACCCCGGAGTTCTTTTCCCAGAGATGGAGAAAGATCAACAATCAACCTAAGTTGGAGATGTGCAGGGGGAGCGTGTGGGGGCCCTCCCTCCGGAGCATTAATTGAATCTGCCAGCCCCTGTTCGGAGGAAATGATGGATGCTTTCAGAATGGCAGTAGGAGAGATTTGGGAGCTATACCGAAGCATTTCAACTCAAGAAATTGTTATAATCCAGATGTGACCCTGCTGTCTGAAGAGTAATCTTTCTCTAGCCCCAGGCATATTGCTATTCTGTCAGATTGGAGGGACAATTGGGGTTGGAATTCTCTCAAGAAGACACCCCCCAAATTTATCCTGGAAGTCCATCAAGGACAGATTTACATCAACAGTTCCAGAATTTAAAGGAGACAGGTTTGGTCTCACAGTCTGTTTGGACGGGTGGAAGCTTGAGACAGCCTATATTCACTTACCCAAGTATCGTGAGGAACGAGAAGACTATACAGATGCCAGTTGGAGGAAGCCAGAAAAAAGCATCAACTGACAGAGGTATGTTGCAGCCTCCGAGGCAATCAAAATTCAAAAAATTCTCGATTCTAGATTACACCATGGCTGATTGCAATATTTGGTCTTATGAAAAGAATAGCCCCTCAGATGCTAGTTGGGTAAAGAGTTGGGATGCTCATGCTGATCAACTGGTTAACCAAGTCCATGAGGATTTCCCCCACAAACCGAAGGGTTCTCGTGGAGGGGGGAGAGGGGGTTAAGGACAATGTATTAACCCCTGTATGTGTTTTTTTTCTTTTCTTTTAGGAGGAGTTTTCAAGGGGGGACGCCTGTCAGCTTTGAAATTCAGCTGCCACATTTTTTTAAGGGAGTTGGAGGAGTTGAAAAGTTCAAGGTTATTCTGTATGTCATATTAAGAAATTCCAGTTGCAGTTAATTGGTTCTCGTGATTTATGAAGTGTAGAAGTGGGAGGAGAGAAGGGAGGAGAAAAGGTGGATTCTGTGTAATGCGTGAAAAATTTTCACTTTGGGAAATTGCCTTTGACATGCCAGATCTATTTCTAAATAAATCAAATGGAGAGAAAATGTCTCGGGGTGACTGATATCACGGATACTTTCTGGATGCCTAACACTTAGTTTATATGTATTTAGAAACAAATACAAAGGGGCCATTAACACAGAGAATTAAACTTTCATTTAATTCATCTAATAAGTGAATATATGGGCAGTGCCAGGAAAGTCCTGATTGACTGATTTCAAGATTTATAAAGCTATCAAACTCAACAGTAAGATTCTGGGCAGTGTAGACTCTAAACACAATACAGGAAAAATAATCCAAAGAACCATCTACAACAAACAGGCAAAATATATATATAGAATGAAAAATGGTGACCACACAACAAAACAATCACATGGAAGAAACCTATTCAACTGGCCGATGGCTGGGGGAAGAGCCAAGATTTAAGGGGTTTCCTAAAGGTGAGAAGAATTTGGGCTAGTCATATATTGGAAGCGGGGGAATAAGTGGGAGGGATCACTCCAGGCAGCAGTGGCAACCACTGAAACGGCATATTTCCTCTGTCCCATAAGAGGGCAATATTTAAAAGAAGGCACTTATAGTACACTTTCCTGTGGGAGCATGTGGGGCAAGTTCTTGGTTCTTGAAGGATTCCCTCAAGTAATATAGGGCCCTATGTAAAGGGGCTTTCAACTATTTAAACTTTAAATAAATAAAGTTCAAATAATATTTGAACTATATCTGGAGACCTAACAGGAGCCAGAGTAGCTCACAAAGTATCAGTATTACATGATCAAAATTAGATAGGTCCAAAATTACCTGCACTGCTGCACACTGGACTAATTGAAGCTTCTGGACAGTTTTGAAGGGCAGCCCCATGTAGAATGCATTACAATAGTCCAATTGAGAGGTAACCAAGGTGTGAGTGACCATATCAGGACAAATGCACTAAGATACCCAAGGATCCTTTGTACTTCAGAAGATTACTTCAGCTAACTGTATTTAAGAGGCCAAGGAATATTATACACATGTATTTCATCAAAACTTTTTGTCACTGAATAAATTTATATTCACAAATATTAGGTATAAAATTCAAGGCTGAAGGTACAGTGAGCTTTATTATTGATCAAGTCAGCATCAAAATTGATATGGAAGAAAAATGCCTTCGATACCAATACATCTTCCTTCTCTGTTGTGGTCCCCAACCTCAGACCCTGAGATCCAAATGGTCCCAACTGTGTTAGTTTTCCAAACAACTTTAATGACCTGTCTGCTTTCAAAAGTGTTGGTCCAGCATATGATGTGAACTGGTTTGTAGGATTTTCATATTTGGTCAGTTTCCTGACTCAGGCCTATAAATATACTACATTGATTATCATTATTTTATCTATCTGTGTTACTGTTAATATGTTAGATTGTTGTTGCTGCTCTTACATGTGGGATAGTACAATGTAATTCATTGAAATAAACAGTTCTTCTGAGGTTTAAAACAGCCACATATTGAAATTGGGAAATAATCCTGGATGGCAAAGGAGTATAATTACAAGGTAGATTTAACAGTGCTAGCATATTTGAAAATGGTAGGGTCACCAGAAGTATTAAAAATACCTTTAACAGATTCTTCTTTTATTTTTATTAGTTCTTCTTTTTCCATCAGTTGCACTCCATTTTCATTATTAATACTCTCTTCTGTGATTGCCTCTGATTTAGCTAAATAGACTGGATGTTTGGACTGTAATGAAGGGATTTCTTTTTTTCCATGAGGGATAGATTTTTTCACTATAGCAGTTACCTATAATTTTCAATTAAACACAAATAATTTCAATTAAAAATGGACACCAACGTAATTGATTTTATTCAATTTAGGCTTTGCCCAACTCCAGACAACTCAGAGTGGCTCACAATGTAACAAGAATGAACTGTAGTATGACTGTTGAATAAATGAATGTAACAAGAATAAACTGTAGTATGACTGTTACAAATAATACATACATTCCTTTTTTTTGTTTAGATTTTTTTTAGTTCTTTACACCAGTTCCCATTTTAAATAGAAAACATATGCTAAATAGAGCATTCCCTTTGAAGACCAAACATTTGAAAGTTATGACACTAAGGACTTTAGCATTTTCAGAAAAAAAACCTCTGTCACCTGCTCTAATTTCACAAGCGCTAGGAATAAGGCTTTTCAAATGATATGATTTTCTTTACATTTTTCACAAGTATGTAAGTTGAAATAGTGTAGGAGAAATACGATGCTGATTACAATCGATGAAATAAAAACCTCTTTGCCTAATTATCTTGTGAGGAATATACTCAGGTATAAAAGATTCCAAGGGCCAAGGAATGTTAATATACTGAAGAGAACATACTAAGAGACAAGCATGATTCAAAGAACCAAGAATTATTTAAGATTACTATTAAGCCCTTAACAGTAAGCTTCTAGAAAGCAACATTTCACAAAATGACAAATGAACCATGCATCTGTAGTTCATTCTCATCTTCACAGAATCCACCTCACATTTGACCTCATTACACTGTCCAAGTGATTATCTTCTTGTACTGAGGTTGCATTCCTAACCCTCTGAGTTTTGCATTTTGGTAAAGTCCGGTATTGCAATATTATAAACCATCTGTACTTCAACAAAAATGTGCGTTGGTTCAAAACAAACTTCAGGGAAATTAATAAAAGAAATGCCCCCTACAATAGCAAGTCTATTTAATTCAGAAGGCAAAATAAAATTGTATTGGCACCCCTAGGTACATTTTCCCCAATTTGATGACTAAATAAACTACACAGTATTATTTTCCATTTGTTAGAACAACAAACAAAATCAAAGTATCAACATCAAAAATCTAGAAAGCGTAAAAGCAACATTTCCCATTTAAGAGCATTACCTTGGAATCTTTAGACTGCACAGAAAAAGGATTTAATGGTGTTCCAGGAATTATCCTTTTTTTAAGCACTGGAACTGGTGATACTATATGAACAGGCTATTAAAAAAAACACATGTGCTTTAATACAACTTCCAAAATAAAGAGTCTTATGTCTACTACACTGATACATACTCTCAGAAATATCATTTTCCCTCCTTCCCCTCATCCCCACACCCTTGCACAAAGCATCAGACAGAAATGGATGCGAAGTAATTAATAAATGCAATCTTCTATTACAACCACATTTTATTAATTTAAGCTCCCCTTTTACAATCTGCAGCATGCAAATTCAGCTTCTATTAGGCATTTTTTAATATTTGGATAAAAATAAACCATATATGAAGATACCTGACTTATAATTTTAGAACTCATTTATCAAATTTATATCTGAAATTTCAAAGTACCTCAAGAAACAGTTGTGCAGTTGCAAAATAATATTTTCTCTTTATAACATCTACCCCACAAATACATACAACATACATTTCCTACCTTTGCATTCAGATCTTGCAAAATGTCACCAAGCAAATCATCTTTAGAGAGATCAATTGCTTTCTGCAAAAGAAAATACAGGTTTTCTATAAACTTTTGAAGATTTTCCAAGCAGATTCAAGGTAACCAATGATATATTTTATCTTAGTTTCAGAAAACAAGAAATAATTAATAGGGAGTTGATTGTAAGATTGATGGCTTTATAAATGTTTTAAATAAATAAATAAAATAGCAAAAACTTGAGAGAACAATATACAATTCTAAAATATATGTTTTATGCAAATTAAAACTTACATCAGCATTTTTCTTGCCAGTGTTAGCCATGAACATGGATTTAATATTGTTTGGCTTTGATACCAGAGCCTTCTTCAATTTGTTTTTGTCATATGTGGAAGCTACATCTTTTCTTCCTGATAATAATAAAAAAATTAAAACATTGAAATCTATTCATCAGGCATCATTAAAAAAAATCTAAAACCAGTGCAATGTTAAATCATGTGTTGCAAATAAGGACTGAGGCTTATCTTACTTTCTATTCTATTGGTTATTATTAAGCACTTATACAGAACTTATGTTTTTGTCACCACTGTACAAATAATAAACAATAAAATCTGTTCCCTGTACCTTCTTTGTCATCTAATTGACCTTGAACAAAAAATAAAAGGAATGAGAATGGAAAAGGAACAATCTGCCATTATTTTCTTTCTGACAGGCAAAGCAGCAAGACATCTAAGGATTCATTATTCCCAGGCCAAATCATGAGAAAGAGTTTACAGCACCTCACAAACTAACTCTCCCTCATCAAAATGCTTGGTAGAATAATGTGAAAGGGTCTGTGGATGACGACAAAATGCATACAAGAGAATAACTGCTGCAAAAAAAGAGTAAAACGAGTTGCAAAATATGTAATCAAATAGAATTAGAGAAAAATGCATAAGTTTTGAAGGAAAGATAAGATGTTTTGGAAGTGGGTAAAGAAAGTTAAACAATTATTCTGCCAGAGTAGATAGAAATAAAAAAATAATGAAATTATATGGAATGAAACCAAAACATAAGAATCTAAAAAAAAATATTCTAGATATCAATAGGTATAACAACATTATGTTGAGGGCAGAATTGGTTTTCTTTATTTATTTAGCATATGGAAAATACATGGACTTATAGTGGTTCACATGTTAATGTCCAGTCCACCCAGCCATTCAAGTAGTCTGTTGTTGAAAAAATCAGACATTGGGCCGGTGTAAGCTCTTGCTGGACATTCGGGCACAATGTGATGGATATTGTCGAGGAGCGCCACAGCCACATTGAGGGGTAGAGATAAGATCCTACTTAAACAATGAGTCCTGGCAGATTCCATGTTGGGTGCGGATTCTGTTCAGAGTTCATCAATGCTGGCAATGAAAGTCAAAACCTGGCACTTTTTGTGTAGGGTCATCTACGTAACTGCCTGAATCTGGGCGTTCAGCAGCCCATTTGGCTTTCCACTGTGTTGATGTCAAAGTTGTTAAACAGCTGTTGAGCAAGTGCCAGAGAAGACTTCCTGGATTAAGCCTGTTAACTGATAGTGCACAGGAAGAAGTGGATTTCTTATAATTTTTTGTACTCCTTCATGAAGGCTTCCTCCCTTCATAGAGCTGGTGGTGCAATGTGGCTCAAGAAAGAAAGCCAGCAAGTAGGAATAGATTTTATGCAACCAGTTATAATCCTTATTGTATCATTTAGTTTAGCATTGATCTCGCAGGTATGGCAGCTCTTAAGCCAAACAGGAGCGTAGTATTCAGCTGTGGAGTAGACCAACCCTTGTGCTGAGAGTATAGGCTGAGGCTCTCCATCTTGATCCTCTTTATTAATTTAAACAGGTATTACATTACTGTACAATAGAATACTGATGTAATGAAAGCTACAAAAATGCTGCAGAATAGTATGGCTACATATTTAGATGTTAGAGAAATATTAAAATCTATATATAGTTTGCTTATGGGGTGACCGTATGCTGTAAATTTGGGTGCTGCATACAGTAAGAACAATATATCCAAATCAGAATCGAGCTGGGAGGATTGACCGGTTGGCGTCACAGCAGGACAGATATAGGATAGCGGAGCTTTGCAAAACCCAGCTGATACCTGCTTGCTTTGAAATCGACACACAGTGGAAAGCCAAATGGGCTGCTGAATGCCCAGATTCAGGCAGTTACATAGATGACCCTATGCAAAATGTGCCAGGTTTTGACCTTCCTCGCCAGCATTGGTGAACTCTGAACAGAATCCGTACCCAACATGGTGTCTGCCAGGACTCATTGTTTAAGTGGGATCTTTCTCTACCCCTCAATGTGGCTGTGGTGCTCCTCGACAAATATCCATCACATTGTGCTCAAATGTCCATCAAGAGCTTACACCCACGCAATGTCTGATTTTTTTCAACAATAGACCACTTTGAATGGCTGGGTGGACTGGACATTAACATTTGAACCATTATACGTCCATGTATTTGCCATATGCTAAATAAATAAATAAAACTGCTTGCCAGGAGACCCTATGGGGCCAAAGCCACTCTGAAAGGTGGTGAAGGAGGGACGCTTTATAGATCGCAAGGAAACAGCAATTTCCTCGTTTAATCCAAAGAAACCCTCCAGATCAGCAGCAGAGACAATGGGCATTTTGGCAAGGCCGAAGCTGTGACAACCAGGACAAGAAGATTATGAGCTGGAGTGGTTTGTGAACAGAGGATTGAAACTGGGTGAGACTTCCGGTTTGGCATCGCTGCGACACAGTAGTAGGGAGCAGGGCTCTACAAACCTAGGCTGAACTCTCCTTGCTGGGGGCCCATAAAGGGCTAAAGTCATCTCATAGGGGTGACAAAGAAAGGAGGGACACCTTGCAGATCATGAAGAGCAACTCTCCTGCTTGATCCGAGGCTCACTCTCCTATCCAACAATGAGGAAGGAGAGACGGCCATTATGGTCGCCGGGAAGCTGGGGCAACCAAAGAAAGAAATGTGCTGCAGCAGTGTTTGAACAGTGGACTGGAACTGGGTGAGATGATCCATCTTGATCCTCTTTATTAATTTAAACAGGTATTACATTACTGTACAATAGAATACTGATGTAATGAAAGCTACAAAAATGCTGCAGAATAGTATGGCTACATATTTAGATGTTAGAGAAATATTAAAATCTATATATAGTTTGCTTATGGGGTGACTGTATGCTGTAAATTTGGGTGCTGCATACAGTAAGAACAATATATCCAAATCAGAATCGAGCTGGGAGGATTGACCGGTTGGCGTCACAGCAGGACAGATATAGGATAGCGGAGCTTTGCAAAACCCAGCTGATACCTGCTTGCTTTGAAATCGATCATGAAGAGCAACTCTCCTGCTTGATCCGAGGCTCACTCTCCTATCCAACAATGAGGAAGGAGAGACGGCCATTATGGTCGCCGGGAAGCTGGGGCAACCAAAGAAAGAAATGTGCTGCAGCAGTGTTTGAACAGTGGACTGGAACTGGGTGAGATGATCTTCAACTTCTTTACTAGACAGTAAATCCCAAAGAAAAGAAACTCCGAAAAGATAATTCTCCAAAATGTTTAAAGAGGCTAACAATTACTCAGAGGAAGACTACAGACCCAAAAGAAAATGAAACCCAAAAGAGGATATAATTTTTAAAATATAGAATGACTAGATTTGAACATTTTATTGGCAACATTTTGAAAAGGCATTTTAAAATGCTGGAAACATTGGGCTGATTATTGAAAAAAAGTGAAAATTATATGAAGAAATCAGAAGCTGTAGATTGGGCGTCATTTTGAAATTTTAGATGATGATGCCATCTACTGGTGAAAGAAAGGAAATACACTATATTTTTAGAAGGCTGGGAAAACCTTGAAAATACTGAGTGGAGGTAAACACATCTGGAAGGCTGTTTTTTGAAAATTTCTGAGATTTTTGAAGATTGCTAAGTAGAGTGGTTCACAAACACTTGGAACTTTTATTGGAATCAAAGAGCTGGTTAGGTGGCTGATGAAGACAAGGGAAATCTGGAAGGAGTAAACTGATTGGTGGAGGACTATGAAGAATTATAAATATTGCGTACTTCAAGAAATGACTCTGAGACTGAGTGAACAGTTTTAAGGCTGGCTTTTTGATGTTACAGACAACTAAGAGTGTAGGATTTGACAGATGTGTGAATAATTTTTGGACTTATCAAAATAAGATAAAATGCTTCAACAGGAAATAACAAGCATATTTCAAAAAAAAATTCATTGATGTTTCAAAGTATGTATGAAACTATAACAAAGAACCACAGGGAGATAAAGGATTTGATGTATGATGTAGACCTGAGACTAGAATATGTTCAGTAAATAACAATGAAAAATGAACAGGAAACCCAGGAAACAGAGGAGAGAATAGAAAAAACAGAGGATGGGAAAGAGCAGACAAAACAATAAACTAACCCAGAAGATAAGAGAGAATCAAAACGGATGAAACAGATCAAGCTGACAATACATTTAGACTTAAAAATAGAATTGAATAAGCAGAAAGACATTACTGAAGTGAGGAGAGACACACTCACAGGCATAGTGAAGATCGGCAGCGAGGCAAAGGTAGAAGGAACACTTATACTAAGAAAGAATGATATAGGGAGACATAAAACTTCAAAGGTGTATGAAAGCATGCCAAAAAATCAATAAGAATTGATATACTAAAATGAATGAGAGATGATAGGTAGAAATAGAATATTCAGCCATATAAGATATGTGCTATCAAGATTTAGAATAGAGGTAGGAATTAAAAAGAGGGGAAATATTGTTAGGTATACTCCTATATAATGTTTTAAAATTAGTATGTAGAAGCTGAAAGATGATTGCATTATATATCTTTAAATAACATTATTAAGGTTACCATTGTTATTAGCATTATATCGAACAACTAAATGATGGATTATATATGTTAACAACTTTAATTGCATATTTATTTTACGATAATGATGTGTGACTAATGTAATTAATATAATTAAAAGATAAAAGATGGATAGAAATAGAATACTTACTAACATAAAATTGGTGTTATCAAGATACAAAATAGAGGTAGAAATCAGAAAGGGGGAAATGCTACAATGAATATTGTTATAAAACATGTTAAAACCAGCAGGTAGATGAAAGGATAAGAAGTTGAGAGATGACTATGTTCTGTATAATGTTATGAGAAAGATGTATGATTAATATAAGGTGATCAAAATTGTCAATTTTATTATCACTATGTATCAAAATTAATACCCAGAAGCCAAACTGTTCATGTATTTAATACTTATATAAACTTAAAAATAAAAATCTTAAAGAAAAAAGAAAAGAAACTGGATGAAATGATTTTCAACTTCTATACTAGAGATTTAAACCCAAATAAAAGCATTTTTTTAAAAAAAAAGATTCTCCAAAACTAAGAAAGCAGCGATTTAATACACGAAGATTATATCCAAAAGTGAAGCAAAGTTTTGATTCTGAAGCTTGAAAATATAGAAAGCCTTGACTGGAACTGATAGTAGTGTGAAAAGTGACCTAAATTTTGGATAACACTGTTTGAAATTATCTGAAGAAATCATATAAAGAAAAAGGAATCTTGTTTTTTTTTAATACTTTTTCCTTGAATTTTCTTTTGATAGTCAGCTGTTTAATGCTGGAACCTTGAGACAGGGTGCCACCTACTGGCGAAAGAAGATATTATATTAGAACACGGTGGAAAATGACCTTGACAAGTGAGAATTAAATGATACTACAAGAAAAATAAAGAGAACAAAGGAAATAGCAAAAGGCAAACAACACTTGGAAGGCCTTTTTATTTTGGTTCCATATCTACTGGCATTTTGGCAGCTTGGAAGTACTGAGTGAGCCTTCTGAAGATTTCTAAGGCAAGGTGAATTATAATTAACAAGAAGCATCTTTGAAATTGAATATTTGATTCTGTGGATTAAAGACATTTGGGGAAATTTGGTGGGCTAGTCTGGATTATTAAGACTACTTGATAGAACACTCTATGAGGCGAAAAGGAAGGAAGAAAGAAGACAAATTAAAGAAGATTTAAAAATTTGGGAAATTTAGAGGGTGTAAATTGGAAAACTTTAAGGGCTATAAATTTAGGGGATTTTGAGGAATGGTTCTGGGATTGTGTAAATTTTATTAACATTGACGTTTTTTGTGTTTCTGGGCAATTGGGATGTTGGAATCTTGGTGAAATATTGAATTACTATTAACTCATTAAATGGTTATAAGATGTTTCAACGGAGGGAAACAATTAAGGTTTAATAAAGAAACATTATTGATGTTTCAATGCATTCAGGAAGATATGACAAGGAATCATAGGGAGATAATGGAACTGACGCAGGATAAAGATGTGAGAATAGGAAACCCCCAGCAAATGATGATAAAAGATGAACAAAAAATTCAGAAAATAAAGAAACCAGAAGAAGCTGAGGAAAGAATAGAGGAGATAAATCCAAAAATGATACAAGTGGATAAAGATATGGAAGAGATAGTAATAATTCTTAAAACAGAACAGACAGATTATCCTTTAAGAGTTCAAAATATAGACGAGAATAAAGATAAAGTTCTCTTAAAAATTATGAAAGAACTATAGATGGGTACTCTAGAGATCCAACAACAAGAGATAGGGGTTATGGCAGATGAAATACTTAAATAAACATGATGTAAGGAGCTACAAGATTCCAAGGAAGAAACATGAAAGATTTTACCAAAAAGTCAATAAGAATTGAAATTTGAAAAAGAATAAGAGATGTTGGATAGATACAGAATACTTCTTAATAGGGTTGCTATTTTATTAAGAGTTATAAAAAAGAGGTAGAAGTTAGAAATTGGGTAAATAGTATTATATATACTGATATAGAATATATTATAACTACTATATACACATAAATGTTAGAAGTTGAAAGATTATGATTATGTATATGTAAGCAATGTTACTATTATTACTGTGTGTAAAATATATTGACCCAGACAACACTTTGTCTACTAAGCCCTTATGGATGTTAAAGAAAAAACTATAAATAAAACTATACACACAAAAAAAATCGAGCTGTAAGGAACCTTGGAGGTCTTCTAGTTCAGCCACTGCTCAAGCAGGAGATCCTATATCATTTCAGACAAGTGACTCTTCTTAAAACCTCCAGTTATGAAGCACCCACAATGTCTGATAGCAAGCTGTTCTACTGGCTAATTGTCCTCATCGTTAGAAAGTTTCTCCTGAATTCCAAGTTGCTTCTCTCCTTGATTAATTTCCATCCATTGTTTCTCATCCTGCCCTCTGATGCTTTGGTAAATAAGCTGACCCCCACTCTTCTTTGTGGCAGCCTCTCAAATACCGGAATATTACTATCATGTCTCCCATTAGTCCTTTTCTCTAGACTAGCCAAACCCAATCCTGTAACCATTCCTTTTATGTTTTAGTCTCCAGGCCTTAGTAGCTTCTTTGTACTTTTTCCAAGTCTCAACATCTTTTTTGTAATGTGGTGATCAAAACTTGATGCAGTATTTCAGATGTAGTCTTACCAAGATTTTATAAAGCGGTACTAATATTTCACTTGATTTTGATTCTATGCCTGTTTATACAACCCAGGATTGTATTAGCTTTTTTGGCTGCTGGTTCATGTTTAAATGATTGTCCACTAGGACTCCAAGGTCCCTCTCTTAGTTACTGTTTTTGAGCCAGGTTTCACCTAATTTGTACTTATACCTTTGGTTTTTCCTGCCCAAGTCTAAAACCTTGCTTTTCTCCATATTAAATTTCATTTTGTTGGATAGGGCCCATTGTTCAAGTCCGTCAAGATCTTTTTGGATCCTGAGCTTGTCTCTGGGGTGTTAGCTTTTCCTGCCAGCTTAGTGTCATCTGCAAATTTGATGAGTTTCCTTTCTATTCCCTCATCTAAGTCACTTATGAAGATATTGAAGAGCACTGGGACTAAGACAGAACCTTGTGGTACCCCACTGCTTAATTCCCTCCATGTAGATGTAATACCATTAAGGACTACTTGTTGAGTACTGTTTGTCAACCAGTTACAAATCTATCTGGTGGTGATGCCATCTATCCCACATTTTTCTAGCTTACCAAGAAGTAGTTTGCAGTCTAATTTGTCGAATGCCTTGCTGAAGTCTAAGTATAATATGTTCACATTATTTCACTGGTCTACTAATTTAGTCACTATGTTGAAGAATGAAATAAGACTGGTTTGGCACAATCTGTTTTTAACAAACCCACGCTGGCTTCTAGTTATAACTTTGTTTCTAGAAGTTCACGGATCTGTTTTTTTATTATTTTTTCCAGTCTCTTCCCACGTATGTCAGGCTGATTGGTCGGTAGTTTCCTGGGTCTGTTGTTTTTTTTTTCATTCCTTTTTGAAGATGGGAACATTAACTCTTTTCCAATCCTCTGGTAGTTCCCCACCGCTCCAATATTTTTTTAAAGATATGATACAATGGTTTTGAGATAACATCTGCCACCTTCTTCAGAACTCTGAGATGAAATCCATCAAGACCCAGTGATAGATAGATATACAGTATATTCATCAAAGTTAGACGTTATCTTACTATTTTCTTGCTTATTTTAATTTTTATTTGTAGTCTGTCTTTTACAGTTTTTGATAGGTTGGGCTATAGTTTCTTTTTGTGTGAAGACCGATGCAAAGAATGAGTTAAGACATTGTCTCAGTCTGATCAACCACAGTGATCAATGTAGCAAAAATCAAGGCTGAGGAATTGCAAGTTATGTATAAAAGAATTTATATAAGTGGATAAATTATATAGAAATGAGACCTAGGTATATCAAATGAAATGTAAAAACAAACTGAATGAAGTGGAATTTGATAACTCAAGAAACATACATGGTAAAAAAAGAGAATAATTTGTGCTTTCATTTATTTGGCTTTCTTATGCCTTCTGCACCTCAAAAGATATAGTGTGTGTGCCAACCCGTGCAGTTGTCTTATCAATATTGTGAGTAGCAACTTTGCAACTTTGTTAGGAATAACATAGGTTACCTAACGTAGTTTGGGTAAAATAATATATATAAACTATGATAGTAAGTTTAAGTGTGTGTCACTTTAAACTGCAAAGCATGTAATTTTGGGTGCGGTGTGAAACCGCCATAAGAGGGAGCAAGAGAACCTGCTAGATTGCTGATGATTGCCTGATTGATGGTTTGCTAACTGCGTGCTCCCTGCTGCTGAAGGAAGAAAGGAGGTTTGACTTCTTCATATCTCTACTGCGAGGAGATATATTACTGGACTGATATTTGTAAGTTTACTGACCTCTTTTTCGACACTGGACTTTGCAACTGAATAATCCCCGGACGGACTGAATTAGTGAATGATATATGGACTATTTTGACTATGCTAAAACTCTTATTGGAATAAATTATTTAACTAGCACAGTGTATCTGTTTTACTGAGTGTAAGCTACAAAAACGTTTATCTCACATATTTTGCCTGCCTGCCTGACTGCTGTGCAGATTCTGCTAGGGTGTATCCCTAACACTGGTTATGGGCCCAGCTGCACAGTCAGACTAACCAGGATATAACAGGCTTATATAAAATGAGAGTTAGTGTAGTTACACAATACTGTAAAGAGACAGCTGTGTTTTATTAATTATAGTTTAATATCTAGAGAAAAGATGGCACAAGTCAATTTACCAAGTTTGTCTCTAATATCCAAACTGGATGGAACAAACTATGTTTCATGGTCTATGAAATGCAGCCTACTTCTGCGCAGAGAAGGTTTGTGGAGTATAATTCAAAACCCACCAGAGGTAGATGCTTGGGATCCGGATGATGAAGATGATGCCCAGAAAATACAAGAATATAAACTGAAGAATGAGCAAGCTCTCTGTATAATAGGACTGACACTCTGTGATCAGCAGCTTGTCCATATTCGTGGAGAAGAAACAGCTGCGAAATGTTGGGAGAATTTAAAGATTTATGTTCGAGACAGTGTAGGAGCACATATAAATCTTACACGGAAGCTGTTCAGAACACATCTTCAAAAGAATGGAGACATGTTGACTCATATAAACACTATGAAGAGGATTTTTCAGGAACTGCATGAAAAAGAACTTATCTTCCCTGAACTCCATCAGGTTTATATAATTTTGTCTTCGTTAGATGAGAGCTATGACAACTATGTAACTTCGCTGGAAGTACTGCCAAAAGATAACCTCACATTAACTGACATTACTGGCAGATTAATTGAAGAAGCCAGGAGAAGGCTTGAAAGGGATCAACTGAGAAGGGAACAACCACAAGAAGAGAAATTATCTTCGTCAGCCTACACAATTAGAAAATGTTTTAATTGTGGAGGAAAAGGACATTTGGCTAGATTCTGCAAGAAAGTAAAACGCCACAATGCCAGCCAGAATGCAAAAAGGCATCAAAAGGATGAAAAATGCTTAGAGTTAGCCATGTATAGCAACGAAACTGTGAACAACAATAATTTCTGGGTTGTAGATAGTGGAGCATCGCACTACATAACGAAAGATAAGAAAAGATTTATTAAGATGTCCACAAGTTCACAGCAGATATCGTTAGCTAATGGCTGGAAAATGAAAGCAAAAGGTGAAGGTATTGCACATTGTTCTTGCATAAAAGAAAATGTAAAAATGTTATATGTACCACAACTTAAGTTTAATTTGCTTTTGGTTAGAGTTTTGATTAAACTAGGTTATGTAGTTACCTTTAGGGGAGAAAACTGCATAATAGAAAAGGAAGGTAAAAAAGTGACTGCAACTTTAAAAGGTGAATTGTATGTGTTGAATGATAATCAATTAGAGATGGCTAATACAGTGTATAATAACGTTAAACCTCATGATGAATGCATACATTTGTTACACAGACGTTTAGGGCATATAAATTTTAAAATGCTCAAGCAAACGGTTGAACTGTCTGAGGGTATAAAACTGAAGCCTTGCAGTAAGTATTTGCACTGCAATGCTTGCAGTCAAGAAAAAAGCAAGGTAATATCAGCAAATAGAATTAATGGATTTAAAACTAAAGAGCCTCTAGAGGTCGTATTTGCTGATATTATAGGTCCTAAAAAACCAAGTATGGGAGGTGCTCGTTATATATTAAGTATAATGGATCATTATTCTAGATATGGTTTCTGTTATTTAATGAAGAGTAAAACGGAAACATATCAGAATTTCTTTAATTGGTTGAAGTTTGCAGAAAGAAAAACTAAAAGGAAACTAGTAACTCTTATAACTGATAATGGTACGGAATTTATAAATAATAAATTCCAAAATAGACTGAAGATGGCAGGTGTGGAACATAAAAAGTCTGCACCATATAGGCCACAACATAATTCCTTTATAGAAAGACGAGGCCAAACAATACAGGCAATGGCTCGTACTATGTTGTCAGATTCAGGATTACCTGAAACTTTGTGGGGAGAAGCAATAATGTGTGGTAATCATATATTGAATAATGTTGTTAACTCAACAACAGGTGAATTACCATTCACACGGTGGCATGGTAGAAAACCTGACCTAAGCTACATGCACACATTTGGAGCACCAGCATGGGTGCATATTCCTACACAACTGAGACATAAGGGTCAGCATAGGGCTAAAAAGTTATTCTTTGTAGGTTATGAATCTAATCACAAATCATACAGATTCTGGGAAAAAGGTACATCTAGAGTTTACTGTAGTGCTAGTGCACAATTCCTTGAACATGTAGGATGGGAAAAACTGGATCAAGATTCAAGTAAGGATGTAATCATAGAAACCTACAAAAGACCAAAACAACATGTCAGTAATAAGAAGATTCCAATTAAAGAGGAAGTACAGGAAGAGCACATAGGACCAGAACAGGAAGAAATAGGTGAACAGGAAGAAATAGATAACCAGGAACAGGTAGTACATGACAGTCCACCTGTAAGCCCTGTAATACCTAGACGTTCAACACGTGAAACCAGACCACCTGACAGGTACCAAGCAAGTGTAGCTTGCCAAGTTAGTAACGTTCCAACTACTGTGGAAGAACTTAGAATGTATCCTGCAAAGGATCAAGAAAATTGGCATAGAGCGATGGAGAAGGAACTAAATTCATTGAAACAAATGGAAGTTTATGAAAATGTTAAATTACCTCCAGGTGAAAAGTCCATTGGCTGTAAATGGATATTTAAATTAAAAACAGGTAAATATGGGACTGTTACCCATAAGGCTAGGTTGGTAGCTCAAGGATTTAATCAAACTGCATGTGATTATGATGAAGTATTTGCACCGTCTAAAAGCAACAACCTTGAGAGCAGCTTTAGTGTGGGCAGCTAAGAAAAACTATATCATAAATCACTTAGATGTAGAAACTGCCTATCTGCATGTACCACTGCAGCACACTATATACCTAAAGAAACCTGTAGGGATTAAGGATAATAAAACAAATAATGACTGTTGGAAGCTTAAAAAGAGTCTCTATGGATTAAAACAATCTGGTTACGAATGGAACCAATATATTGTTAAGGAGTTAAACAATATAGGGTTTAAAGCAGGTTTAGCTGATCCATGTTTATTTAAGAAAGAGACAAATGGAATAGTGTCATTATTGTTGTTTACAGACGATATTGCTTTAATTACAAAAACTAATAATGAAGCTACTGAAATAATATCATTATTAGGTAAGAGGATAAAATTAAAGCAATTAGGAGAGATAAAACAGTATCTAGGATTAACAATAAATAAAACCAACAGTGGCTATAAGATATCTCAAGAGGATTAAGATTTATCAATTACTAAAAACATACAATATGGAACTTTGTAAACTGGCAAAAACTCCAAACTTTGAGCACTGATGCTCAAAGTCAAAAATTCAATAAGACTATCAGTCGCTAATTGGTAGTCTATCGTACATCAGTAATTGGTCAAGGCCAGATATTGCCTATAGCGTTAATCAATTGGCACGATTCAACGCTGAACCACTGAACGACACTGGCAAGCGACAAAGCATACCTTAAGATATCTTAAAAGGACAATGCACTATGCATTGTATTTGGAGCCAAAAGATGATTTGATCTTAAGTGCATATGCTGATGCAAGTTTTGCAACAGACATAAACACTAGGAAATCAACTTCAGGAATGGCTATACTAGGAAAAGCATTGATTGGTTTGAGATCAATTAGACAGCAACACATAAGTATGTCCACAATGGAAGCAGAATTTTCATGTCTATCTTTATTATGTACTGATTTAATTCTGTATAAACAGTTGTTATTAGATATGGGAATAAATGTTAATGATTCCATTGTAGTGTATGAGGACAATCAAGCAGCCTTACAGATGGCAACAAATATTGCTGTGAAAACGAGATCTAAGCATACAGATCTTAGGTATCTGAATGTAAGGCAATCTGTTAAAAATGGTTTAATAAGACTGGAATATTGTATGACTGAACAAAATATTGCTGATCAATTTACTAAAGCCCAAGGTTCAGTCAAACACAAGAAAGTTGTGATGACTATGGGTTAAGATTGTAAATAGATATATATATATTATTATATTACCCAAAAGGGGAGTATGTTAGGAATAACATAGGTTACCTAACGTAGTTTGGGTAAAATAATATATATAAACTATGATAGTAAGTTTAAGTGTGTGTCACTTTAAACTGCAAAGCATGTAATTATGGGTGCGATGTGAAACCACCATAAGAGGGAGCAAGAGAACCTGTTGGATTGCTGATGATTGCCTGATTGATGGTTTGCTAACTGCGTGCTCCCTGCTGCTGAAGGAAGAAAGGAGGTTTGACTTCTTCATATCTCTACTGCGAGGAGATACATTACTGGACTGATATTTGTAAGTTTACTGACCTCTTTTTCGACACTGGATTTTGCAACTGAATAATCCCCGGACGGACTGAATTAGTGAATGATATATGGACTGTTTTGACTATGCTAAAACTCTTACTGGAATAAATTATTTAACTAGCACAGTGTATCTGTTTTACTGAGTGTAAGCTACAAAAACGTTTATCTCACATATTTTGCCTGCCTGCCTGACTGCCGTGCAGATTCTGCTAGGGTGTATCCCTAACAAACTTCACTTTTGCAGTAAGCACAGATTTCCATAAAAGCAGTTCCACAGAACACCTATTACTATAACTGAGATTACTAAATGCATGTTTCATGATTATAGAATTGCGTAGCAACATATACAATAATATATGGTAAATGGTATTTCTATCACCAGTTATCTTGGTCCCCAATGACAAGATGGTTAAAAGTATGTTAAAAGATTTAACCTGGGTTTGGGAGTTTGTTTGTTGTTTGATGACTTCAGGTCAGTTTTTGATTCGTAGCAACTGTCTGGATAAGTCCTGCGGTTTTCTTGGTAAGATTTTTCAAAAATGGTTTGCCAATGGCTGCTTCCCAGAGCTGTGTATGTGTGACTGACCCAAAGTTACTCAGATGACTTCATATCTAATGCAGGACTAGAACTCATGGCCTCCTGGTTTCTGGCTTAATGCCTGAACCACTACACCAAACTGGCTCTCTCCTGTTTATTTACAGGCAATATAATCACAGCATATAAACATGCTGTTTCCTGGGAACCAATAAGGCTCCATCTTCCCATAGTTCAAAACCATCATCATATTGCTCTCTGTCAAGACCAACATTTTAACTTGGCCTAGGAGATGCAGAGCCTCTTCCTATTCAGGTGTAATATGTGTAAATCACATTTTGAATTATTTATCTCAGGAATTACATGTAGATAATAGTACTGAAGACAAAACAATATTTCATAATGACTAGATATGCAAGGCTTCCTGTTGCAATCAGTCTTGCAAGTAAGATTAAAACAATGTGCTCTAGTACCAGCTTGGAGGGGAAATCAATCAGATATCAAAAAGTACAGAGAAAATAAGCAAAAATATAGAAATACATAGTCCAACATGCTACCAAAAAAATATACTCACGTTTCTTGTCAGAATTAAGAGCATCGTCTTCTAAGTCTTCATCAAAAATTTCCCTGCCATCTTCTACATAACCAACCCCATCTATAAAAAATGTCACTCTTTTACAACCAAGTCACTATATTTATATTTTGCATTAAAAGTTGTACTTAGGAAGGCAAATTAATCCATGTTCACTCGATTTTTCCATCATTTTGCAGTAATAGAATAATAAACCTGTGTTTTCTCAAACTAAACTACAATTACTATTTTCCATAACTACTGGGCAGACTGACTGTGATAGTGATTAGATGGTTGGGACAGTTCTGGTTCCAATTCCTTAGGTTACCTTTCACTAATTACTATCATCAGACTATCTAAAAAGCTTGTTCTAAAGGTAAAATTAAAAAGGAAATAATACATACTATTAGAAGATCCTATACTGTAAAAATACAAAGATACAAATGCATGTTCACTAATTTACTGGCTCATTCTCACAAGTAAAAACCAACTTGTCATTTCTAATTCTTGATATTTTTCATACTCTTGACATTGCACAGTACATAATACTAGAAGAAATGATTTCCTTTCTGTTAACCATCTTAAAATGTAGATATATCCTCACAAATGACTTAGTAGATGATAACTTAGGAAACCAACTTAGCTACAGAAGCACAACCAGCTATAAAAATCATGCCAAATAGTCAGGAAAAACTGATTATCTCCTGCCAATTTATATCTAAGCAGTTTCTTTATTCAAATCAGTTTTACATATAGGTTTTACATATAGTCCTTGATTATCACAATTGGGATAATTGCTTAATTGGTCATTAAGCAAATCAGATAGTCATTAAATGAATATAGCTTCTCCCAATAACTTTTGTTTGTTGGAAGACCTGAGAAGATCACAAATAGTGATCTTGTGATCCCTGGATGCTGCAACCATCATAAATACATGCTAATTGCTATCACTTGAATTTTGATCACATGACTATGGGGACGCTGCAACAGTGTGAGGACTAATTGTAAGTCACTTTTTTTCAGCACCATTGTTACTTCAAATATTTGCTAAACGAATGGTTACAAGTTGAAGACTACCTGTAGTTACAGGTTTTTTTCTATTATAAGAAATATTAACTTATTCTAGATTTCTACAAAAAAAAATGACAAGGGGCTAAATCAATTGCTCTCTCACTATGCCTGTTTTGAGAGAATTTTATCTTTGTTCTTAATATTACAGTTGAAGTATCAGAACAATAACCAGAACAGACTCTGGCAATGTTATACTGATCAAGTTGAATCCATCGCCAGAACAGCAGCTCAGTTAATGCCACTGACTGATGTGCATTAGTTTTCTTTTAGATGCACACAAGAGATTCAGGCAAATTTTATAAAACACGGTTATTTTTAAAAATAACAAAGTTTGTTTGAATCACATTACCAGAAAATGTATGAAAAAACAGGTTTAGTATCAGCCCAAAGATTAAAAAATCAATTTTACAAACCATCATCCACAATCCAGTCATCATCCTGGCGTTCTCTGACAATCTTAGAATATTGTTCTTCATCAATTTCATCATAAATACCTGTAAATTCCTCAACCTACAAAAAGAAAATTATTACTCTTTTAAAAAACAACAAATAGAAAATAAGTTTCTGATATTCTGACATTATTGGGATATTTATTTAAATAAATATGCCAAGCTGCAGCAACATCCGGACTTTAGATAATCTCAGAAGCTAAATAGAATCAGCATTGTAAGTATTTATATATAGAACCATTTTCAGATTCTGGATTTATTGTCCAAACTAAGAAATTGAAAAAAATAACCAAAAAAGCAACAGCTAATTGTTACAGTTACACTGCCATGAAAAACATCAGATGCAATCATCAGGAGTCCACATATTTTCCTATATTTAAATACATACAAATAAGAGACCTGCACTTAGTAGTAGCTTCGTTCTCTTACACAGCATTCTTCACTTATGAGCCTCAACATTCAAGGCAGCATGAACACAGCTACAGGGGGATGGGTGCTATCATCCACTTTGCGTACACGCGTACACCAAACACGCACTTTGTGCAGACGCAGTTCTAACTCACCTCCTGCAAGCCTGCACGATCCCGATTGCTTCAGCAGCTGCCGCGCGGCACTATTCTGTGCCACGCAAAGCAGCTGAGCTTCAAATTCAGCAGATAAAGGTGAGCATGGGAACCCTGATGGGCAGGTAGGCCCAACAGACGAGCGGCAGAGAGAACCAGTTTGGTCTCCGCTGCTCATCGCTCCTACTGACTCTCCAGAACCAGGCAGAACCAGTCGAATACCACCACTGCTTGAAGAGTACCAGTTCCTGAAACTGGGTTAATAAATAAACGTAGATAAATTCTCAAACAAAAATAGTGTGTGGACTCATGCACACAGATTCACTCACAAAACAATATGAAAATGACACACTTACATTGGTTAAAAAAAAAAACTGAAATTAGAACAATGTTTTAGTTACCTCATATTTTATTTTCTCACCAGCCTTTGCCTTCTTCAGCCGTTCCAGAGCTTCTTGTCTTCCTTTTTTAGATTTTTTCTCACGATGCAAACGTGAAGATGCAAGATTTGCAGTATTTGTTGTTTCTAAAAAAACAGAATTGATAACAAGTGTTAAAAAAGAATGTGGGAATATAACTAACAGACACATACAGAAGGTGGAAACTTTGATAATAAATATCAATGTCAATGTAAGATAAAAGATCTGTTGATTAGAATTCTACCCATTGAAACTACAAAAAAATAAGCAGAATGCTATGCATTGATATATGTAACTTTGTTTAAATTATACCCTCTTACTTTATAGAAAAATCAAATAAAATGTATCAGAAAAACTGCAACTGCATACAACTAAATATTACATCTTAAATTTAAAAAGGAAATGCTCAGTAAAAAGTATTGTGTTTCAATGTATTAATAAATCTTTAGTGTCAACTTTTATTGAATATATTTTGTAATTAAATGTATTAAGATACTACTTTTTGCACTTTTTCAGAATTATTTTTCTACAAGTCTAGAAGATTCAAGATCTAAAATAGAATATATTGGCTTATGCCTCCGTACAGACACTACCAAAGAACATCATACTAGTTCATTTAGCTTTCCTTTCAGGGAACAACACAAAGAACAAACCTTGGAGCAAATATCAAGAGTTAGGTTTGTGCATGGAACCCACAAATAAAATACCCCAATATTTCAGACAATGGTGAATGATACTAAGACAAGACACTAATAAGAATGCAAAAGTAAATGTAAACATGAGAAAAGCAGCTAATGAGAGGAAAATTAACAGCAAGTCAGTCCAAATCCTTTATTTAGACATGTACATCAATGGATTGTAAACATGAAATGTGAGATATATTACAGTCTACTAATATGAATGATAGAAGATAGCTGAATAGTTGTGGGTATGCATGTTTTTATTCCCAGGGAATTGGTCTTCACTCACCCTTCACTCACCCAGCTTTTTCAAGGAGCTCTAGCCATCTTAAAGCAATCCTTGAACAGCCAGGGGACATTTGCAGAGTGTGGTAGGCCATAGGTATACTTAGTTGAACAAATAATGTTTGTCATAATGTCATTATTCTATTCCACAACATACAAACTTGTGACCAACAAAAATGAAAAGACAAAGTTTGCATTGTGATATCAATATGCATATACACTGCTCAAAAAAAAATAAAGGGAACACTTAAACAACACAATGTAACTCCAAGTCAATCACACTTCTGTGAAATCAAACTGTCCACTTAGGTAGCAACACTGATTGACAATCAATTTCACATGCTGTTGTGCAAATGGAATAGACAACAGGTGGAAAGCATAGGCAGTTAGCAAGACATCCCCAATAAAGGAGTGGTTCTGCAGGTGGTGACCACAGACCACTTCTCAGTTCCTATGCTTTCTGGCTGATGGTTTGGTCACGTTTGAATGCTGGCGGTGCTTTCACTCTAGTGGTAGCATGAGACGGAGCCTACAACCCACACAAGTAGCTCAGGTAGTGCAGCTCATCCAGGATGGCACATCAACGCGAGCTGTGGCAAGAAGGTTTGCTGTGTCTGTCAGCGTAGTGTCCAGCATGGAGGCACTACCAGGAGACAGGCCAGTACATCAGCAGACGTGGAAGAGGCCGTAGGAGGGCAACAACCCAGCATCAGGACCGCTACCTCCGCCTTTGTGCAAGGAGGGACAGGAGGAACACTGCCAGAGCCCTGCAAAATGACCTCCAGCGGGCCACAAATGTGCATGTGGCTGCTCAAACGGTCAGAAACAGACTCCATGACAGTGGTATGAGGGCCCGACGTCCACAGGTGGGGGTTGTGCTTACAGCCCAACACCATGCAGGATGTTTGGCATTTGCCAGAGAACACCAAGACTGGCAAATTCGCCACTGACGCCTTGTGCTCTTTGCAGATGAAAGCAGGTTCACACTGAGCACATGTGACAGATGTGACAGGGTCTGAAGATGCCGTGGAAAATGTTCTGCTGCCTGCAACATCCTCCAGCATGACCAGTTTGGCAGTGGGTCAGTAATGGTGTGGGGTGGCATTTCTTTAGGGGGCCGCACAGCCCTCCATGTGCTTGCCAGAGGTAGCCTGACTGCCATTAGGTACCGAGATGAGATCCTCAGACCCCTTGTGAGATCATATGCTGGTGCGGTGTTGGGTATATGGATACACCAACCAGGTTTGGGTTGAATAAATATG
>NW_020769471.1:294867-316055 GCF_900518735.1 Pseudonaja textilis
TGAGCAACTCAATCTGCCTGCCTGCTTTGCCTGATTTGGGGTAAAAGTTGCTTTTTTTTAATTAAAAAATCAATATTTATATATTTATATTTACATACAAGCCATGCCCAGCCAGTCACATGGCCACCAAGCCACACCCACAAATTAGGCCATGCCCACAGAACCAGTTAGTGGTCCCTGGGATCTAAAATTATGAGTTTGGTGGCCCCTGAGGTCCAAAAGATTGGCGACCCCTGCTATAAAGTATCTTACATCAAACAGAAATTAGTTTATCTCAAATCCACTTCTGCTCTATTATTCCAAGATTATTGTTCTCATTTTGCCATAGTTTCTCAAATTCATAAAAATCTCAATCAGTTATTTATTTCTCCTCTTTCTAAATTAAAATGTTTTCAATAAAAATTCTTTTTTAAATGAAGGGCTTGAAGATTAAAAGAAAGTAGCTGCAACATGTTCTTATACTTCTTCAACAATATGCCTATGAGGATGACTGATCTAGTTGTAACAATAATCATCTACTTATAGATTCACCTACTACCTTGACAAATGAAAACTTTTGTTATTTCCACCTACAACTGCAGCAATAGTTTTAATGCATCTAAAGAGCCTAAGAAACTATCATTCATATAAAAATGACAAATTTGAGTCTTCAGTGAGAAAATCAGCCAAAAAGCCACTAGAAGAAAAGTAGAATTAAAGACTGCACACCTTTGCACAATCACTTGACAATAAGTATCTAGCTAGATGACAGCACTTAGTCAATTTTGGCTTGAAAAGCAGAGCAGATTCAGAATTAATATTTGGATGGAAGACAAAGAAATACCAAGATAACAGGCTAGAGTTGAAAAAAACATGTTAGAAGAAATAATGGAAAATGAAAAATCACTTCCTTATTGTCATTAAAACTTCACAGATATGTAATTCCTAAAGGCTCTTAGAAGCTTTACCTTGAAAGTAAGCACCACCAATGTCAGTAAGATTTACACATAAACATTCATGGAGCATCACTGAAAAGATTTGATAAATTTTAGACATTGGGCTTATTTCACGGAAATTCCTAAATAAATCCTTTAAAAAAAAAATTCAATGGTACACTCTTTCTGAGAGTGTACCTCCATGAAACCACTGCAGAAACCTCAGTAGCACTAAATGCGATTACAACTGAGATGGTAAAACAGTTTGTTTATGCTTTCAATAGAGGTATAAGCAATAAGGCTTGCACTACGGCCACTTTATTTATCCTGAATTCAGAGTCAAAATACTTATTTTCTAGTCACAGCTGCTGCTGTTCCGCTGCTTTCTTCCTTTAGGAAATTCAGCTTATGCCCACCACCACCGCCTAAATCTTCCATTCACTTCTACCAGCAATCTCTCTGTCCTTTACTACAGTCCTCCGGTTTAAGATTTTCTTCGGCCACCACCTTATCCCACATCCCCAAGCACACTAACCTCCATGGTAATCATCGTTATGCAGACGCTCGGTCAGCTCCATAATGAAGGGGGGGGCGGTAAAAGCGCGGCTCGCAGCTCCCTCCCAAACCAGATCTCAACTTCACGCTCTCGCGCCAAAGCGCCTAAAAGTGGCGCGAGAAAAGAAACCCAAGTGCCCGGGTTGGCCGAACAGCCAATTAGAAGCCAGATGACGATATCCGTCTTTCCTATTCCGCTTTAGGGTGGGAACAGGAAGAGTGACCGTGAGCGAGCCGGGTGTTTCTGGAGAAAGAAGAGCGGGCACGCGAATGTTATGGAAAGCTATCGTTGTTATTCGTATAATTTCCTATATCCTGGATGTCTTCGGAAAATGACACGGAGAGCTGGGGAGGAGGAATAAAGTAATGAAGCTTCTGAGTTGCCGTAAACCAATAGAAGAAGAGTTTATATAAAAGGGGCAGGAGCAATGAAATTGACAAATAATAGTTCATTTTTTTTGGCATGGGCTCTGAATTTAAATGTTATTTAGAAGCAATACTGCAAATGATTGTTGGAAGTTAGATTCTCCTCTCTTCTAGGAAAACAGCCCCCACCCTTTGTCAAGTAGGGCTATTAAAATAGCTGGAGCCAGCTTACTTTTCACAACAAAGGAAGGAGAAAATTACAGGCATGAGATACAGAGAAAAAACCCTACAAACTAGCTAAGATCCTTTTCCATAGAAATCAAATAGATGGCAAGTTATAAAAATTTGTGAAAAGCAAACCGAAAGGCATGGCAGGAAGGAAACATGATAGCAAACAAGCAACTACAAAGGATCAGGACCATAAAACCAAGATCCCAGGAAGAGATCCCAAAGAGACAGGAATTCAACACACACAAATCAAAGTCTTCAAAGATTCACACCTATAAATCAAAGAACCTGAAGTGTATAAAAGAGGTTTTTCTATTCATTTATTAGATTACTCCTAAGAAGGCTGTGAGATTTCTTATCTGCCTTCCTATTAATAAACTGATTCTAACTTACAACGCAGCTGACCAAATCATTTTGCATTTCTCCCAGCCGGGAAATTTGAATCTACAAAGGAAAGAACTTTGCCTATTACAAAAGGGCAAGGCTTCTTTTTCCTTTCCTCATGATAAAATTATGTCCTTACTACTCTCAGTTTGCTCTTTTAAGTTGTCCTCCACCCACCCATCCGCAGTCTAACTTCGGGTCTCTTAATGCTAAAAGGAAGGTGTGAGATTTGTAAATACATTTATTGGCTATTCTTATCCATCTCTGATCCTTCACGCTTTTTATCATTTGAAATGTGCATGTGAAATTTAAATTTACAGATTTGCTCTGCTGTCATTTCTAAACATGTTGAAAGGCTGGAAAATGCCCGGTCCGGTGGCAGGGTTGGCTGGAAAACCTTCATGGTCGCCAATTGTTGAAAGGCTGGAAAATGCCTTTCTTCTGAGGGCTCGATTTTCCTGCTGGGAGGGCTCCTGTGCAAGGACACAGACAACTGTTTGTATTTCTTAATGTTTTAAATCCTGTCAAGGGTTGTCTTCATTTCCGCCAGAGGGTAAACTCCACGGGGTGGTTTGATTGGATTATCAGTTTCATCCTAATGTTTTCTTATATCTGTTTGGTGGCAATCTCCTGTCTGTCTCCTTTGCAATATATTTTGTGTCTATTTGTTTTGCTGATTTGGCATGACCTGTTGTTTGTAAGGGATTTCTTTTTCTTGTTTCCCTAGCTTTCTTAATTACTTGGCTTTTGTCTAGGGGGCTTCTTTCAATACCTTTTATTAAATCTCTTTTCCTATGCAAGTTTGTTTTATGGCTGGCCTGATGTTCCCTTTGGGCTTTTCCTGCTTGGGTGTCACCACTGTCCTCATGAAGTTCCCTTTCCACAACATTTGACCTTTACATTAGTTTGAATTTAATTTATAGTGTTTTTCATATACTGTGAACTGTTCCAAAGAATTTAGTACAGATCAGTGGTGGGATTCAGCCAGTTCACACAGGTTCAGTAGAACCAATACCTAATTTCTTGTTCAGTTTGGCGAACTGGTTATGATAAATCTGTATTTTCCAGAACACATCTGGTTTTCAACTTCCTCCCAGGTGGGGGGGGGGGGAACCCTCACCAAAATGTCCCTCCCAGCAGATCTACTAAAGCCCCACCCCTGGGAGGAAGACAATCTGTGGTCTTCTCTGGTTCTTGGGGCCTTCCTCTTTTTGTCAATGGTCCTTTCTAGGCCACCAGTGCTTTGCACGAAGTGAAGAAGTTTAGGCTGCCCCCAGAAGGCTTCCTCCCTCCAGAGGGGTGGGCGTGTTGATCCACATCTTATCGGCAGCATGTTTGCCCAGTTGTTTGGAGTTGCTGCCATTAAGACTTGGGCTTCCTGCATCCCAGCAGGGTTCTCCAAGGAAGTGTTGGAAACACCACACTCCTGCCTGCTTATCTGGCTGTCAGTAAACGAGATGGCTTCGAAAAGCAGGGCCAGGTGCTGCCTTGCCTTCGTGCCAACTTGCGCGGCTCTTCAGAAACCAATCAGGTGTGAAACCAAGGCTGCTTGGCCAGGCCTCCACAGTTAACAAACAGTTCCCCGGCCAACACCTGAGTGCCGCTCGCTTTGGGTCGCCTCAGGGGTGCACACAGTGGGCTGAGTTGAAATTAAACACCAACTAAAGAAACACTGGGCCAGGCTGGACCAGACTCAGGTACAGGAATGGAAAAGGGGGTGATGGACAACTCTTCACTTTGGCCTGCCTGATCTGATCTGAATTTAACAGCAAATGAAACAATAGGCCTGATCTTGTTTGACATGTCCCTAAAAGGGGGGCAGATGGGGTGGAGAGCACTAAAAGAAGGCCAACTGTCTCCCTAGTGCTGAGTGACAGGCAATAGGAACTCAAAACCCCTTTCTGCACGCGAAAGCGCTCATACTCCCAATCCCCTTAAGGTTCTCTTTGGAAAAACTCTGTGGCCTCAAAACTAAAGCCAACCAAGACGGGCAGGATTAGATCTAAATGCTCTCCACTCTTTTCCTAGCAGCTTAGGTGGGAGGACTCTCCAAATTTTCCTGAATCAGTAACAGGAATCACCTTTTTTTTTTAATTCTAGAAAAAAACATTTATTTGACATACATTTAAAACAAACAAATCAACATACATACATACATACATATATATGTGTGTGTGTGTGTGTGTGTGTTTTCTTAAGTTTTCGAAGCCTGATGATGGCAGATGAGATTCTGCTGAAACATCGCTACAACTTTAAAAGCACAACTACTATGACGTGGGAAAATACCCGAACAAAGCCGAATGCCAGTAGTATATATATATATATATATATATATATATATAAAGTTTTCGCGGGTACTTACATGTATGGCATTCAGCTTTGTTCAGGTATTTTCCCACGTCATTGTAGTTGTGCTTTTAAAGTTGTAGCAACATTTCGGCAGAATCTCATCTGCCATTGTCAGAATTCTGTATAGTGTTCATCTGTGAGTCAGACTTTTACAGTGGTTTCAGATTTAAATTTGGGGCAGCCTATTGCTGTGCCAGAATAGTTTTTGCTGCACTAAAGGCCTCCAATAAAGTAACACAATGTTGCCAGCCAATCAAGATACAAAAAGAGCCAAAAAACAGACAGAAGATATTAGAAACACCAATCAAGCAGAACACAGCAAACTCCAAGACCAATAAACACAGACCAAGACTCCCAATCAATCAGGGTGAAGAAAAGACTATTCTGGCACAGCAATAGGCTGCCCCAAATTTAAATCTGAAACCACTGTAAAAGTCTGACTCACAGATGAACACTATACAGAAGCCTGACGATGGCAGATGAGATTCTGCCGAAACATTGCTACAACTTTAAAAGCACAACTACAATGACGTGGGAAAATACCTGAACAAAGCTGAATGCCATATATACATATATATATGTATATATGTGGTGGTTTTTTTTTCTTTATCATTGATGTGATCTGCCTTGTTACAATAACTCCTTCATTCTTTTAATGTTTTAATTTCTCTATATAGTTTATAATTAAATGCACGTCTTCTGTCAGTTCCATAACTTATCCAAATATCAAATATTACCTTTTGTTTAACCAATCATACCAAATGTTCCATATTTCATAATAGTCACTATCTTGTTTATTTTTTAACAATTTGGTTAGGCTATCCATCTCAGCACATTCATGTATTTTTCTAATTACCATATCCTCTGAAGGAATGAAAGACAGTTTCCAGTTTTGTGTGTAGGTTATTCTGGCCTCAGTTATGATGTGCAAAATTAAATATTGATATTTTTTCTCCACTTAAATCTATCATACTTAGCAGAAAGGTTTCGGGTTCAAGTTTTAAATTTTGTTTTGTTATATTTAAAATCCAATTTCTAATATTTCTCCAAAATTTCTGAGCACATGGGCAAGTCCACCACATATGTTCCCTATGCGTAGTTACATTTCCAACAGTTGGGTGGTAGGTTGGGGAACATCTTAGCCAGTCTCGCAGGAGATAGGTGCCAGCGATGAACCATTTTATATAAGTTTTCTTTATACGGGACTGACATGGTTAATTTGTAATTTGTTTGCCAGATGTGTTCCCACTTATCTAATTCAATACTATGACCCACGTTTTTAGCCCAAATTATCATAGATTCTGTGACTATTTTTTCTTTTAATTTGTAATCCAAAAGATATTTATATGTTTTACTAATTGTTTTCTTTTCCTTTCCTAGCCATATTTTATCTAATTCTTGCGGGATCATATTAAAGCCAAATTGTTCTCTATCTTTTTTATAATGGGTTTGTATTTGTGCAAAGGACCGCCATTCTATCTCCTTTCCTTGAATTTGTATTTGGTTCCTATTTTTAAGCTCTCCAGTATCATATAGTAAATCTTTATACCTGACAATATTTTCATAATCCAATAGATTTGGATATGTGACTACTTCCAGTGTAGACAGCCACAATGGAACCTTTGGGTAGTGGATTTTTTTAATCTTTCCCCAGATATTGAACAACACATTTCTTACACGGTGCCTTTGGAAATATGAATGTTGTTTAGATTTTCCATCCCACATGAAGGCGTGCCAGCCAAGTTGGAGATCAAAACCTTCTAATACTAATAACGTTCTATTTTCTAATTTAACCCAATTCTTAAGCCAGTTTACTATAGCAGCATCATAATATAATTCAAAATCTGGAAGGCCAAATCCTCCTTTTTTCTTAGCATCCTGTAATAGTTTATATTTCACTCTGGGTTTTTTCCTCTGCCATATAAATTTAGATATACATTTGTTTAATTCTACAAAAAAATTCTTTTCTAACTTGACTGGCACTGTCTGAAACAGGAACAACAGTTTTGGCAAAATATTCATTTTTACTGTCGAAATACGTCCCAATAACGATAACTGCAGTTTGGCCCAATTATCTAAATCTTTAACTATTTGCGTTATTAACTTATCATAGTTATCTTTTTTAATCGACAAACATCTAGCAGTCAACCAGATCCCTAAGTATTTTACTTTATTTACCACCTGCATACCTAATTTATTTGCTAGTTCTTCCTTCTGCTCCTTTGTACTGTTTTTTGTTAACATTTTTGTTTTTTCTTTGTTAATTTTTAACCGTGCCACCTTTCCATATTCTTTTATTTCTCTTAGTAGTGTAGGGCTCGTTTCTAAGGGTTCTTCTAATATAAATGCCATATCATCGGCAAATGCCTGGAGTTTATATTCCTCTTTTTTAATGTTTAGTCCTCTAATCCCTTGATTTTGCCTAATTTGTGCTGAGAGTCTCTTCTGCCAATATATACAGTAGAGGACTAGGGGGCAGCCTTGTCTTATTCATTTATCTTTATGGTATCTGTATTTTCCCCATTTATTAATATTTTTGTGGTTTGCATGTTATAAATTGTCTTCATAAATCCTATAAAATTTTCACCAAATTTCATGCCTATCAGTTGTTTAATAAGGAAGTTCCAATTCAGGTTGTCAAAAGCCTTCTGGGCGTCTACAAATATCAATGCCATTGTCTTGGTTGAGTGTACTTCATAATATTCTAATATATCCATAATGGTTCTTGTATTTGTTTTTATTTGCCTATGGGGGAGGAAGCCATTCTGATCAGTGTGGATAATTCTACTTTATACTCTCTTTAATCTTTCCGCCAGTATTGTAGCCATTATTTTGTAATCTACATTTAAAAGTGATATTGGTCTATAGTTTTGAATTTTTTTGTGGGTCTGATTGTTCTTTATAAATGAGGGTAATATATGCTTCCAACCATGATTTAGGCATGTTAGTGTTCTCCAGGGCTTCATTGTACAAGTCCACCAATATCTCCTCTATTGTTTCTTGGAATTCCTTATAGAATTCCAAAGGAATTCCATCTGGGCCAGGGTTCTTATTTGCTTTTTGTGTCCCAATTGTCTTCCTAATTTCTTCTATAGATATTTTATTAGTCAAATTTTGTTTCTCTTCACCAGTAATTTCGGGCAAGTTCTTTTCATTCAAATATTGATCAATAGATTCTTCTGGTATTTTGTTCCTGTTTATACAATTTCATAAAAAACTCCTTAGCAATTTCTTTCTTTTCTTGGGTCTGCATGCATAATTTCCCTTCCTGATCTTGGAGAGGTACAATCGTTCTCTTTTCTTGTTCTTTTTTAATTTTATGGGCTAACCACCTCCCCGGCTTATTTGCATTTTCAAAATAATCTTGTTTTGCTAATTTAATTTTTCGGGCGAAATCTTCCGGTACATTTAAATTTATTTTATGTTTTACCAGATCAATTTCTTTCTTAATATTTGAATTGTTTGGGTCCTTTTGTCTACTTATTTCCAAAACTTTCAGTTTCTCCCTCCATATGTTTTATTGCTGTTTTTTTTCTTTATTCTTTTTAATACTATAAGTAATAGTTAGACCTCTCACATAGGCTTTGGCCATATCCGAAAGATTCTGTAGAGAGGTATGTTCTCTTTTGTTTATTTCAAAAAATACGTTCAATTCTTTCTTTATCATTTCAATCTATTCTTTATCTCTTAATATAGTATTGTTAAATGTCCATCTTCCAATTTTTCTCTTTCCTTTCCATTTAATTTGAATGGGATTATGGTCAGCCCATAGATTTGGCAAAATCTCAATCCTTTCAATATTCTCCATTAACCCAGGGTCCATCCATATCTGATCTATTCTGGACCAAGAGTGGTGGGGGTTTGAAAAAAAGGTATATTGTTTTTTATTTGGATTTAATTCTCTCCACACATCTTTCAAGTTAAGTTCTTTTACCATATTATTAAAAGACGAAGGGAGTATTCTCCTTTCCTTTTTTTGGGGGGGGGGGGGAAGTTCTATAATCTTTATCTTTGTCTGGGACTGCATTATAGTCTCCTACAATGCATAATTAGCATACTCAAATTCTACTATCTTATGGTGAAGCCTACTATAAAAGTCTTTTTGGTTTGTATTCAGGGCATATATTGTGACTAATAACATCTTTTTCTGATTTACATTTATTTCTATAAAGAGCATTCTCCCTTCTTGATCTTTGTATATTTGTTATGTTGCAACCAATTCTTTACATATACTACAATACCCCCCACTTTTTTTTTTCAAGTGCCAAGTACATTTTACTCAAATTTATATTCTTTAAGAGGTCTGCTTGATTGTCTGGAATATGCACTTCTTGGATACAAGTTATATCAGCGTTTTGTTTTTTAAGTTTCTCAAATATCTGTTTTCTTTTTGATGATAGATTTAAACCATTGATATTGACTGAAAATAAAGTGATTTCTCTATCAGTGTCAGTGACTGTGTGAGGCATTTCTCATTTCATTTCTTGTTCTAGGCTCTCTTTTTCTTAGTCTGTTGCCTTCCCCTTCTACTCCAAGATTTTGGGGCTCAGAGTGTGAATCAGATTCTTTTTCTCTAGAGAGTTGTTCCTCTTGGCTTCTTGTATTTAGGTTGTCTCTACTTTCTTGTTCTTCCTCGGGTCCTAGGTGTCATTCACAAAATTCCTGTGCTGTTTCAATTGTATCAATTTTGTATTTTTTGTCCTGCCATGAAACTAAAAGCCCCTCTGGGGTGAGCCACCTAAATGGAATACCATTTCTAAAAAGCTGGGCGCTGCATTGATGCGGAGCTGAGGAGCAGATTGCCGCTCTGAAAGGCTCCGATTTTCGCTGTTTGGTGGCTTCCAGTAATGTGTTGGACCTCAGAGAGGTAGACAGATGAAAGGGGAAGACCTGGAGATCTTGGGGAGGTGCCGCGATCCCGGAGATTACAAGAGAATCCCCCAAAAACCAGCAGCAGAAGAGGGAGATCGTACAGATCGGAACCAGAGACGTGGCAGCGCAGCAGCTTAAAAAGAAGGAAGGAAGCAAAGAGTAGAAACAGCAAATTGAGTAGTGGAAAGGTGAACTTAAAGAAGATTTCCAGAATACTGATTTATACCACAAAGGGAAATTGACAATTGAAACTGCAAACCGAACAGTGTAGCGAAACGGCAGAAATATCGGAAGGAGTACTCACTAAAGAAATGGCAGTAATTTGTGCTTATTAATGGAGCACTGAAAACGGAGGAGCTGAAGGGTGAGACAACACCGTTTACTTTTACTTTGGGAGTTGAAAAGGGGGTTGTATAATTATATTTTTTGGCGATTGACGTTTGAAAATTGTGGAAAGAAAGAGAAAGTGACAGTGACGTGTCCAAGTGAGACAGAGAGACTGGAAGAACAGCTGAGAGTAAAAACTTGAAAAGAGAACTTTAAAAGATTTAAGGAAAAGATTGAGAAAAGAAACCTTATAATTGCAATATTTGTCTGATAACTGTGATAAAGAAAAAAGGAAGAAATAAGATAACTAAGAGTTATAAGTGGAACTAGGACTGTGAGGAGAGAAAGAATAAAGGAGCAAGAAGAAGAAGAAGCCAAAATAGAAAGGAGAAACGAAATGGTGGAAGTGACTGTGCAAATTTAAAGAGGACATTTTGAACTCGAACTAAGAACTGTAATAAGGTATTTATCAAAGAAGAAGAAGAAGAAGAAGAAGAAGAAGAAGAAGAAGATCATCATCATCATCATCATCATCATCATCCATGGACATCATTCAACTGGTCAATCATAGATGTAACTAAATAATATTGGTAAAACATAATCTTAGAATATTAAGTTAAGAATACTGGTTAATAATTTTTGAATAACTGGACAATTGAAAGTATGTTGTATAAATATAGAACTCAGACCTTCAAATAATAATCATATAGTAAGAAATTGAGGTAGTTTTATTCTGAGGTAAGCATATAACTAAGAACTCTAAAGAAATAGATTAATTGATATTTTTATATAGATAAGAATTTAATTACTTTAATGAATTGGGTGCTTTAAATTAATTCAGCATATAAGACTGTTGATTTTGTGAGTAAATATATCTGTATTTGATTAATATTGAATTCTCTTAAGTATTGTAATAGTTGAATAAGTTCAATAAGAAAAAATAGAAATAAGAGCTGATTGTGATTTTCCATAATAGAAGTTTGGTAATTAATAATATAATAATATATGTATTAATATTACTATTGAACTGAAAAGGAGAGGAAAATAGTGCTCTACTAGGGATAGTTGATGGTAGATTGGAAAGAGCGGCTACAGATAGTTAAAATGGTGACATCAATTACAAATGTAAAATCAGGAAAGAAAACTACAACAACTATGTCTTCACCTATGGGGCAGAGATCTATAGATGCAATGCTATTGGCAGAAAAAACTAGTTCAGCTCAAAGCCTGCAGACAGTACAGGCAACGCTTACTATGATGCAGGAACTGATGGCAAAACCCCACAAATTGATAGTGAGGAATCACCTTTAATAGAGTGCAGTGGTGGGATTCAAATTTTTTTACTACTGGTTCTGTGGGCGTGGCAGGGGAAGGATACTGTAAAATTTCCAGTCAGAGGTAGCATTTTCTAGTTCTCCAAACTACTCAAAATTTCCACTACCAGTTCTCCAGAACTGGTCAGAACCTGCTGAATACCACCTCTCCCTCCCTCCCTCCCTGTCTCTTTCTCACACGTTTCTATACACGTTTGCACATTGATTATTCTTTTCAATTGACTTTATTGCACACTATTTATAGCTCTCCAAAACTGATTCCATGAAAGCTTCCCCTTTCCAAGGTGATATTAGTGGGGAAATTAACAGGCCGTCTAGGTAGATAAAGTGCTAATGAAGGCACAGAGCCTGGAAAGGGGTGGAGGGGCGGTAAGAGAAAATGGAGACAATCTGAGGAGACACAAAGCTTGAATACTGTAGAAGAAGGCACAAAGGTGAAATTCCAGTAAAAGGAGCCTGATGGCTTTGTCCAAGGTATGTTTTTTTATTTTTCATTTTTTCCATAGAAGACTAACTTCAAAGTAGAAATACTCCCAACTGTCACTGCACCTTTATATTTTGTTATCTAGAAGTCCATATCCGTTTTGTATACTTAATTGTCTAAGTACCTTTTCTATTTACTTTAATTAATTTTTAGGATGAGGTTACAAGACTTAAGTAACTTCAGTAACAAGAGGAAGAAACTTGTTTTCTGAGAGATAAATCATATAGGGTTAATATATAATCCAACTTGGATTAAAATCTATGACAAAACTTTCATCAGCTGTAATTAGTCAGGATAGCTGTATTAATAGCCTTAGTCCAACCCTCCTCTTAGCCGTGGTTCTGTGAATCCTAGGTAAGAAATTGCAAACAGGTAGGTTTGTATTCTTTTTTTTAATTGTTCCTAGTACAGTAACCGGAAAGCACAGTTAAACTGAACAAGGTTAGCACTGAAATCAATCATCTTTCAGTGTAATTTATCCCTTCACCCCACCACCTAATCGTTGTCTATCTCTGCCCTGCACTTGTGTCCCAATTACCCTATTAACACTATAATTCTATGGTCTACATCACATACTAAGCCACGATTCCCAACTACCCCTTACTCCTCCCATTCCTGCAGTTGCTCTCTTGATTTATTTACCCACCCTGCCAAAAGCTGTCTTTATGAATTTATTAGTATGATGTTCCTCGGTGGTTAATGCTACATTGCCGATTGTGGGTATGTAATGAAGTGTTTGTATTCCCCCCTCATCAAAACTAGTCAGTGTGAAGACATCATCTGGTAGCAATGTTTGTTTTCGTTTCATCTACCTCAAGCCATTAATCTTCCAATGCTGTCAAGCAAATCGTTTCACAAAGCCCGACACTTCCATTTATAAAACTGCAAGAGACTTAGATACAAACTATTATATTCCCTTTGCATGTTGTTAGTCAATAATTCACAGCTCCAGTGAAATCTGAATGAATCTTCTTCATAATTTAGCAAGCCATAACATAGCATATAGACCTGAAAAGAGAAAACCAATCAGCAATTTCAGTTATCCTATTGCAAATAGTCTTATCACCAGCAAGTTATGCTGACATGATCTTTAAACCTTAGTGAGACAGTCATAATGTACAACTTGGCAAAACCTTTGTACATTTCTACGAAGTAGAAAAAGAATTATATTTGTTCAATTTGTAAATGAAAAGTGTGCATGCAAAAGAATTTATAGAACATTGGCAGCCATGGTAGGCCAGCAGAAATGCAAGACTAAAGAAACTACATTAAATCCCTATCTATGTCATCGAAAGGTGAGTGATTCTATCATTTTTATGATGTAAATACAACTTTATCATACCAAATTACTGTAGCCAATTATCTGTGGAGACATTCTTTGTAGTTCCACACTTCTGGGAAGTGAAGGAGCCAAAGCCAAGAGGCACCATTTTTCAGTGGAAATGCAGGTGTTCTGGAATAGTTGCTCAAGTGAGGTCAAATTGGTCCAGTGGTGATCACATTTAGAAAAATACTAAAAATGAACTTTTCCAGTGAGTGTTTTGTTGAGTTTCTGGTTTATGACATCTTTGATTCTTTATTTTTTTTATTTATTGCTTTTATGTGTGATTATTATTGAAATGATTGATTGGTTTGTTTTTATGGTGATTGAATAATATATAATTGACATTATGTTTAATGTTCTGTAAATGTTTTAATTATCTTTCCTATCCTGGAAACTTCTGGGAGTTCTTAGATTACAGTAGTATGTAAATATCGTAAATAAGAGTGAAAGCAAGAACTACAAGTGATTAGTTTATTAAGCATGGCTGCAAAGGTGTTTACCTGAATTCTGAATGAAAGGGTGGAAGAGGTAACTGAGCAAAATTTTGAGAAACTGCATGTTTTTATGTTCTCCTTGATCTATGCATATTTTTTGCTTTTTTCAGTTTTGATATATATCAATGTTAAATGGGAATTTAAATGATGTTTGTTAATGTAAATAAAGGGTATAATAAAATAATTGTTTTGTGCAAATATGAAGCCAAAGGAGGTTTGCTGGATATAGTATACAATATCAGCTCATTGTAAAAATGGTTTAAATCACATTGCCAGAAAATGAATGGAAAATGAATGATGTAACCAAATCTGGGATGCTGTCTCAAGTTCTGATTATTGCATTTTTAAAATGATCTTGTTAATCTTAAAGGACCAGTTGATCAACCAAACCAAACAAGAGGCATTTTCCATATAAGCAAATATTATCCTGTTTGGGACTTAGAAATAAAAGGGGAATAAGGCAATGCATAATTGATGTTGTGGAGCGGCGGAGATACAAGGCTGAGCCAGAGCGTTCGTTTTAAAGAGGCTTTATTCAGATGAATAAAGGGTTGCCGCGTCTGCCAGGCTAACTCGGCAGATCAGCTGGCGGCAACAGCTGATGCCGTTTGACAGCTCCTTTTATAGCTGGCTGTCAAACGGCATCAGCCAATGGGAGTGGTCGGCGCTCCTGCTTGAACTGAGGACCTGGTTGGGAACTCCAGCCAGTTCTATAGACACAACACTCCTTTCCCCCAGCCAGGAGCATGCGTAGTCCCGCAAATAGGCCGGTCGTCTACGATGGCGGCAGGACCGCCGGAGTTCAGGAAAGTCTCTGGCTGGAGCGAAGTCCTCGGCCCCGGGGAGCGTCTCGGTGACTGCAGGAGAGCGGGTTCGGTCTGCGAGGCCCTGCGGTGGATCAGGTAGGCTTCTCCGTTCGGTTCGTTTCTGGCGCATCGTTCGGCTGGGGCGGTAGACTGGCTCACTCGGGCCCGGCGGTGAGCTTTCGGCGGCATCTGAGTAGATCGGGTCTGGCAGGGAGATCTCGGCGCCGGCTGGGTAGATCGGGCCCTGCAGGGAGCTCTCGGCGTCGGCGGGGTAGATCGGGTCCTGCAGGGAGCTCTCTGCGTCAGCGGGGTAGATCGGGCCCTGCAGGGACCTCTCGGCTGGGTAGATCGGTCCTGGTAGGGAGCCTTCGGTGCTGGCTGGTTGGGCTGAGTAGACCAGCCCCTTGGCGGTTGTCGGGTAGGCTGGATCATTGGTGCTTGCTGGGTAGATCGGGTCGCTTGGCTGGATGCGGGAGCCATTGGTTGTGCCTCTCCACCTTCTCCTCAGCTGGTCCACGTGCCTGCGCCACAAGCGTCCGTCTTCTAGGAGGACTCTGTAGAATCTTGGCCCTGCAACTGACACACCCTGTCCAGGTACCCACAGCCGGTCCCCTGCATAATTCCTGGCGTATACCAGGTCATGCAGGGCAAAGTCCCTGACCAAGCTGTCAGATCCCAGGGGGGTGTCTGGGCTGTAATGGGGATGTAGCCTGTCCAAGGTGGTCCTAAGACGCCTCCCCATTAATAGTTCAGCAGGAGATTTATTTGTAGAGGTGCATGGGGTTGTATGCTGGCTTAGAAGATAACGTGACAGTTTGGAGTGCCAGTTTTCCTGGCCAAACCTAGCAAGTGCCTCTTTTACTGACCTGACTGCCCTTTCAGCCATCCCATTGCTAGCTGGGTGAAAAGGGGCTGTGAGAATGTGTCTGATACCTAAGTTGGCAGCGAACATACTAAACTCACAAGATGTGAACTGGGGGCCATTGTCAGACACCAGTGTGTCAGGGAGGCCATGGGTAACAAACAAATGGGTCAGAGCCTTAACAATTGCTTGAATGGTTGTTGAAGGAAGTAGGGCCAAGTCTATCCATTTGGAATACGAGTCTACTAAAACCAAGAAGGTCCTCCCATGTACTGGTCCAGCCAGGTTGATGTGCAGGCGAGACCAAGGTCCCCCAGCACTTTCCCACCTGGTAGGAGTGGCTGCTGGTGGGGCAGGCCTGGTAGTTTGGCAAGGTTGGCACGAGCTTAGCCAGTTGGAGATTTGGGCATCCATGCCTGGCCACCAAATGTAGCTGCAGGCCAGGGCCTTCATCCTCATGATGCCCGGGTGGCCTTCGTGAAGGACCTTTAGGATGGGTACACGGAGAGTGGCTGGAATGACCACCCTTGTCCCCCACAACAGACAACCCTGTAGGCTTGACAATTCTTGCTTGCGAATTTTGAAAGGAGTGAAATCAGAAGTGTATTGTGTTTCAGGCCACCCCCTTCCCACCCAGTCCAGAACCTGGGCAATTACCCTGTCTTTTTTGAGTGCGTTGCAATGTCTTCAGCTGTAACAGGCAATTTAAGTTCATTTACCTCAAAAATGGCATGAATGGGTGCTGGGTCTTCGACTGAAACTGGCAGGGGGCAGCGACTAAGGGCATCTGCGTGACTCAAGTTTTTTCCAGGGCGATGCACTAATTTATATGAATATGCGGCCAGGAACAGAGTCCACCTGGTCATCCTAGGTGATAGGACCTGTGCGGTTTGCTTGTCCCCTGACAAAAGTCCTAGGAGTGGTTTATGGTCAGTTATGAGTTCAAAGTGGTGCCCAAATAGAAATTCATGAAACTTTTTTACTGCAGCTACTGCAGCCAAGGCCTCCTTATCAATTTGGCTGTAGTTTCTTTCTGCAGCAGAGAAAGTCCTAGAGAAAAAGGCAACTGGTGCCTCAGAACCATTTGGGAGCCTGTGGCTCAGAACTGCCCCAATACCAAAAGGGGATGCATCAGCAGCCAGGACTAGGGGGAGTTGTTGATTAAATTGGATTAAAACTGCATCAGATGTTAGTAAGGATTTGACTGATTTGAAAGCGTGGGCTTCCCTGGGTCCCCAATGCCAGGGGGATTCTTTGTCTAACAGTCTGTGTAAGGGCTCTGCAATGGATGCCTTATGAGGAAGAAATGAAGCGTAAAAGTTCAGCAGCCCCAGAAAGGCTTGGAGTTCCGTCTTGTTGGTTGGTGTGGGTGCCTCGTGGATAGCCCTGACTTTGGATTCAATTGGGTGAATACCAGAGGCATCAATCCTGTACCCTAAAAAGTCCACTTGCTTAGTGGCGATGGTGCACTTCTCCCTTTTGAGTTTGAGGCCATGCTGCCTGAACCTGTCTAGGACTGCCCTAACCCTTTGTATGAGCTGAGGTTTATTAGCTGCTGAAACTAAAATGTCATCAAAGTAAGGGACTACCCCTGGAAGTCCTTGGAGGATCCTTTCCATGAGAGACTGGAAAATACCTGGGGCTACACTCACGCCAAATTGGAGGCGCTTGCATTTGAATGCTCCCCTATGGGTGACTATGGTTTGCAGCTCAGCTGTCTGATCATCAACAGGGAACTGTTGGTATGCCTGGGACATATCTAATTTGGCAAAGATGGTGCCAGGTTCGAAAGTGTGTAATAGGTGTTGGATCACAGGTACAGGGTATGCGCTGACCTGCAGATAACGATTGAGGGTGGTCTTGTAATCAGCGCAGATTCTCACGCTGCCATCTTTTTTGAGTGGGGTGACTATGGGGGTCTCCCATTTGGCAAAATCAGTTGGCTCTAATACCCCTTGCTTTAGTAACTTATATAATTCTAAATCTAATTTTGGGCGGATGGCAAAGGGTACCCTGAGCGGCTTGAGGCGAAGGGGAATTGCCTGGGGGTCCACAGTGAAGGAGATGGGGGTGCCAGAATAGCAACCCAATTCATTACTAAAGACATCAGAATAGTCTGTGAATAGGGTGTCTACTTCAGAGGTTGAGACAGCATGGATTCCAGTTATACTAAGGCCAAGGGAAGGGAACCAATATAGTCCCAGCAGACTGGGGAGGGCACCATTAACAACCACCAAAGGCAAATGGCCTTTAAAACCTTGGAACTGAACTAAAAACTTGCCTTTCCCGAGGACAGGGATGTTCTTGCCCTGGTAGTCCCGTAGGATCAGGTGGCATTTCTGGAGCTTCTTTTTTGAAATTCTGGGGTGAATCTTCTTCAGGGTCTCCCAGGAGATGATTGAAAGCGCAGATCCCGTGTCCACCTCCATTCTGCAAGGCTTACCTTCTAAGAAAACAAAAATACTTATTTTGTTAGAGGTTTTGGAAGTGTGGTCTGCGTGGTAGCAAGTATAGCAATCTTCCACTTGCCTTTGGAAATTAGCAGTAGGTTGAGGTCTCTGAGGGAAGGTTCTCCCTGCTTGGCAGATTCTAGCTAGGTGGCCTTTCCTCTGACAGTTTAGACAAGTGGCATTCCTGAACCTGCAGGATGCTCTAAGGTGGGAACCCCCACAGCTCAGACAAATGGGAGGTTGCTTGGGGGTGAAGTTGTTCCTTTGCCCTGCTCCTTCTTGTGTGGGCTTTTGCTGCCTAAGGCGATTTATGTCTGTTGTGCCTATGGGGTCTTCTTCTAGGGAGACTTCCTCAGAGTGAATAGTGGAGCTGCCTGGCCTGATAGGAGTTCCTTGAATCTCAGCTGCTGATTGAGCAGAGAGCTCAGCAGCTTGGGCTTCTTCTATAGCTAAGGCCAGGGTTAAGTCTTTTTTGGCTAGCAAGCATCTTTGAAGCCTAAGGTCCCTGACCCCACAGACAATCTGATCCAAGAGCATGTCTTCTAGGTAGTCTCTGAACCCACACTGTAAGGCAGCTGATCTCAGGGCTGCCATGTACTCACTAATTGACTCCCCTTCAGCCTGCCTTCTGGTTCTGAAGGCATGCCTCCTAGCTATCTGGGAGGGTTTAAGTGAGTAGTGATTGGAAAGAATCTCTTGGAGCTCTTCCCAAGGGATGGTTCTTACAGAGCGAGGGGCAACTAGTGCTGTAGCTGTGTCAAAAACCGCAGCCCCACAGTAACTGAGGAAGAAAGATTTTTTCCTATGCTCTGCAGCGTCTGTGAGGTCGATAGCATCCAGGAAGTAGATAAACCGGTTTTTGTATGACTCCCACATTTCTTCGGCTGGCTTGAAGGGTGGGAATGTCGGGTTGGTGTTCATCTTGAGGTGGCAGTGCCTGTCACCTCAGCTGCTGCGGCTTCGAAAATCGTGCTCTAAGAAGAGCATTATGCGGCTGCGCCTGTCAGGCGGCGTCTGTCTCCTCGGCTGAGGAGACTTTAAATTTCGCGCTCTTGGTGAACGTCGGCGGCTGTGGCTTCAGCGCTTGGTGGCTTCGCTCTTTTTTAGTGACCAGCTCTGCGATCGGATGTCTGGTAGCCTCTTATTGTATCCCGCCCTCATCGCCAGTGTTGTGGAGCGGCGGAGATACAAGGCTGAGCCAGAGCGTTCGTTTTAAAGAGGCTTTATTCAGGTGAATAAAGGGTTGCTGCATCTGCCAGGCTAACTCGGCAGATCAGCTGGCGGCAACAGCTGATGCCGTTTGACAGCTCCTTTTATAGCCGGCTGTCAAACGGCATCAGCCAATGGGAACGGTCGGCGCTCCCGCTCGAACTGCGGACCTGGTTGGGAACTCCAGCCAGTTCTATAGACACAACAAATGAATTATACACATTTATGCATGCTGGAGGAAAAGCAGATAGTTTCTACCCCCTCTCTCATAATACTTGAACCTGGATCAGTCTGTCAGTTCAGAATGATAGAAACTACTTTTCATATAGCATGTAATCACATTTGAAATTTGCCATCACAAAATGGTGATGGTCACTAAAGTGAACAGCTTTCAGGAAAAAAAAAGCAGAGAATGGAAGATTATCAATAGCTATTGACACATGGCTGACATTGTGTAGAGGTATCTTGATAGTAAGAGATATTTCATGTTCCCTTTCAGGCAGGAAAATGTCTTGGACTTTTTTTAATTTACAGTTTTGGGGGATCATATTTAGAAGGTTGCTATTGTCATCCTGTCTTGTCTTGAATGTGCAATCTTAGCTGCCACTGTGACTAGATTTGGCAAGTCTCTTATATTTTTACCTCTTGGTGTTTTAATAAATGACTGTTACATGAGAAGAATATTTAGCAAGGTCTGACTTAATTGCTTGACTAGATTAGAGCGTTAAAGATAAGAAACACATTTCATTTATCCAGCGTTTAGTTGTTTACTAAGAATTGCAAATATATCAGGTTTCTGTATGTTTTGAACTTTGCTATTCAGTTGTTTCTGACTCTTTTGACCTGATGAACATTTTAACAGGATTTGCAGTAACTGCTTATTTCATTTCTTGTAAGGTTGTGCTTATATCATTAGTGATATTATCTTGTACTTATATCATTAGTGATATTATCTATTATTTGTCTTTTGTCAGCCTCTTTTTTGATTAACTTTTCCACGAATAGGCTTTTTTTTCAGTAACTCTTACTTCCTGTTATATATCCACAATATTAAATCATTTAGCTTCATTATTAGTGCTTCCATTGAGCAGTCAATTTTTTAGGGGTATTTCAAGATCTTTTCACACTTTTATTCAGTCCCTTAATTCAAAGAGGCTATTGTTTTGTTCAGCCTCTGGTGATCCAGTTTTTATAGCCATTTCTTAGAACCATTCTATCTAGATGTATCACAATATTTTCAACATGTGCCCTTTTACAATGGCTACAGTCACTATCTACACATTTTTTAAGCTTAGGAAGATAAAGCTTATTTTTACTTGACACAGAGACATAATTATTATATGGCTGGGTGGAACTGATAAATTCTGAAAAGACAAATGAAAAGAACAAAAGTCAAATATAAGAAATAGTGTATGGATGTTGTGGAAGGAATAAAATTTGTAGTGAAAGATTTGATATAAACTAGTTTTAGCTATATTTCTTTTTTTCTTATTTCATGCCTCAGTTCCTTTCACTTATTGTTTCTTCCTCATTTCCTTTGTTTGCATAAATTGCCTTTATCAAAAGGGAACAGCTTAATAAGGTGTATTTATGTAACTTTCTAAAGTATGATATAAATAATATAAATAATATTATAATATTCAATTGTGGAGGAAAATGCAATTTTTAACAGCTAAATATTTCAGTTTTGAACATAATGATCTTGATTTTATTGTCACCTAATTCCTTAATCACTCTGGAACAAGCACATATTTTGTGGATAGGGTTTATTTATGTTGCTGTTTAGTGTGTATAGTGTGTGTTTAATATACATTTTTATTCAGAAGTGAACATGAAGTCAGTAAAATTACTCTTACATAAGATTGCAAGATTTGCCTAAGATTGCAATGTTAATCAAAATAAAACAGATTGGATACTCCAAAATAAAACAATTGGATCCTGCAAATTAAATGAATGACTGTCTCCAGATTATAACCTATTGAAATTAACTTTTCCAGTTCCTTCTTCTTTTCTGCCAGTATAGTTTTGCTGGAAAGAAATCATCTGGAAAAAATACATCCAACAATTCGGTTTTTGTTTTTGACACATATTAGAAAAAAATAAAAGAAAATATTTGATTTATAAACATTTGGGTGAGGAATTTATTTTAGCAAAGAAAGAGAAAGAAAGAAAGAAAGAAAGAAAGAAAGAAAGAAAGAAAGAAAGAAAGAAAGAAAGAAAGAAAGAAAGA